>OY754945.1:2756141-2933892 GCA_963576515.1 Cryptocephalus primarius | reverse complement strand
TTTTCCTCCTCTTTCCCAAAAAATAAATTTCGTTATAAAATTTCGATTTCGAAAAGAAAATTAAGAAAATCGCCTAACTTTAAATATAACCATTTCGCACACTTAAAAGCTATGCGTTGCAAAGTCAATACAACATTGGTGCATGTGACATATTTCTTGATTTGATTTCATTACAAAAATTCTTACATAAATTACTGAATTTATTATTATACCTCGATTTCTGAACTGTGAGTTCATTATAGATCCAGTAATGACCATAAGGTCAACAGAAGTATCCTACTAATTAAAAAAAAATTATGACTGCCCTTTTTTGTTAAAATGAACCATTTAAAGTATGGATTACTTAGTGCTTAAACGTACTTAAAGTGCTTAAAAGAAAAAGTAAGTAGAAATTATTGTGGTAGTACGTACTGTCCACTTGGTTCACGGTTTATAAGAGTGAAAATTATGTTCGTTTTGACCATTTCTGCTTGAACACTGGTCGATACCTCATATTTTGTCCGCAGTTTTATTACTGCGTTTCGCCCACTGATATCGCCTCTCTTGTGTGGCACAAATTTCCACAACTCCAGACCTACGCTGTCCCTTCTTCGCTCCCTTAAAAATTGAATTATCTTTATTCCCTCTTCCAGACCACCCCATGCACGTGCCGATCCATCCAATATTAAATATCAACAAGTACAAAAGCGGAAAGTAGCCGCGCTCCCTCATTCGCGAAATCCCCGAGCGGGCCTCTCGTTTTATTTCATTTTTTCTCGACAGAAACTCCCGTATAAAATACGACAAAAGACCCGCCCTTAGACGGAACGAAGGTTCCTCTAGGGTCAAGAATCCTTCAGGATCGACACACTTGATGCTCCCCCGAAGGCTCCTTCCATATTGACGCGATCGACGGGGTGGGTAAGTGGACGTGAAAAGGGGGTATCGATACTGTGTCGTGGAAGATTTCCACGATGAAGTTATTACCGAGGGGATGAAATTTCGTTGTGTTAAGGGTCTCGCCTACTTTACGTAAGCGAACTATTACCGCTAGAAACGTATATTTTAGGTAAATGTGCTGTCATATGATTTACCATCGTGCAGGTATTGGTATAATTTGTTTTTGATATATTTATATAATTATTATTATTTAAAATCTCTATCAGTAAATCGACAATATATCTAATAGTTATATGAGTTATGAAAAGTTTTATTTTATTTTTAAACATGCAAAATGCAAATGTACGTGCAAAATGAGCAAAATATGTAATTCAAGAAAAACTTTGTACTTATTAAAGACATTTCTGCTTTGGATTTTAAATTTAAGGGTTGCATTCAAGGCCTAGTCATAAGTATTTCATAACTGAAATATAGGGCGAGTAGCCTGAAGTACTGTTTTTACCCGTCTTCCTACAAAAAACTTCCAGCTAATGAGGATCGTAGCTGACTGTCG
The DNA here is from genome assembly GCA_963576515.1 of Cryptocephalus primarius. Taxonomy (NCBI): domain Eukaryota; kingdom Metazoa; phylum Arthropoda; class Insecta; order Coleoptera; family Chrysomelidae; genus Cryptocephalus; species Cryptocephalus primarius. The sequence goes on along the minus strand of OY754945.1, from coordinate 2,932,460 downwards.
TACAAATGACTGAGAGTCTCAGTCATTCGTAGTCAGGAAGTCCTGACTAGTAAGAGTCGTGACTGACTAACGTATGAAAGATTGAGAGTCTCAGCTAGTGAGTGTCGATTGTGAGAGTCCCGACTAGTGAGAGTCGTGAATGAAAGTAAACGAATATACCTGGTCTCCGTTGTTGCAATGATCCTCGGGAGATTTTCATTGACTGATTGGTTATTATATTGATTACAAAAAATTTATGGTTCTGAATTGTGAATTGACAAAATTCCCGTTGTAAAATACATTGCTTTAGGCGGTGCATTGCCCACTTAATTGCCTAGCATATAATATTAGTTTCACAAGTAATACTTTTAATTTGTAATATCCTCACAATAGTTTTGTTCCTTAAACAAATTCTATGAATGAATTTGACATGACGTGGATACATAAAAGTATCCACCTTACACCATTCATCTTATGACGATTTTATTCCGCGAGAATCCCTACCAAAATCGCTACATAATCGCCCTATCATAGTCATATGATTGCCAGCTCTCCTCGTCGATTTATCATCGCTATAAAGCTGCTTTCGCCGGTCGAGAAGCGGCGCTGTATGAAGAATCTCTGTAAATCTGCTTTATTATCATATAAATTGAGCTCTTTAACCCCACCCTTTCCTTCCTTTCCTGTTGTAACTCACTCGCTATTCCGAATCCGAATTAAATCGTCCCGAAAGTGAAATCTGGAGTGGTCAGCGTCTGGTAATGAAATTGTCCCAATCTGTCAAAAGCATGAAGATATTTTTTGACAATCCAATCATTCTCCAATCCGATCTCTACAGAGTTTTTAGTGTTAATGTTACAAACTCCGTGTCGTTTATGTTAACGATTTTTCATTTGTTCTAAATTGTAGTAAAAGGAGAATAAAAATTTGTACAACATTCTAATTTTCCCTTCTCATTCCCGCTCTCTTGAACGTAAGGCGGTGAAACTGTTCTCACTGGCTCTTACAGTCAGTCGTACACATAAAACCGTTTTACGAGTTCCTCATTTTCCAGCGATGTTAGGAGAAACACTATCACTATCGATTTGTGATTTTGTGCTGAGAAATGCAGCATTTAACACTTCGCTTGCATCTCATGGAGTTATCTATTTCCCAGAGGAAATCTTACATTGTCACCTCGCCACTTTGTAATTAAAATTATTAATATGATATTAACGTCAAAGTGACACGTAAATCGTATTAGAACTAAGGCAGTTCGTCGTAAGTGGAAGTGGAAGCATATCCAATGGATCTTTAAGAGGGTAAAGGTTGCTGGCACCAATTGTGTCACTGTGTCGCATTACTTAAATAACAGAAGACACGAAATTTAATTTTCGCTTTACAAAATTATATATCCATATTACAAAATTTTGGTATCTTCAATTATCTATTCAGAGAAAAATGAAAGAAGCAAAGAACACCTCTAATCACCGCCTGGTTAAGGTGGGCCGTGGATCAACGCAGACCGCTTGGACCATGTTACTTCTGTTACTAACAAGGGAGAATCTGACCACGTACACATAGGGGAAGTCCCATTGTGACGACGGGCTGGAATTAGCAAAGGGACCTGAACAATGGTGCTTGCGTTGGTCTTCCATCACTGGCCCTTCTCCTAAAGTACATTATCATAGTTCACGAAGGTTGGAACATTCCAGATTTTCTAACATCGCTTAAAATTGATCAACTGAACTGTCATGAATACGGTGTGGTCGGAAAATGCGCGAGCTATAATCGCGAAGGTCGGAAAATTCGCAGATTTTCCGGCGACGCTCGGAATCTGATTATGGAGCTCACATGAGCGCAATCGAAAACGACAAAGGGCGGAAAATTCGCGAATTGATCGAGAAGATGAATGCTCAAAACGGTTTTCATTATATGCTGAGGAAAATACTTCCTCTACACCAGGAGTCGCCGAAGAGTTGCAGCTACAACACCTACCCTGGACCTAATCTAACCACGTACACATAGAGGAAGTCCCATTGTGACGATGGGCTGGAATTAGCAAATGGGCAAGAACACCAGTGCTTGCATGGGTCTTCCATCTCAGGCCCTTCTTCAAAAGCGACCAAAGGGCAAAAAATTTACCTATCAAAAGACATATCTTCGTATATACATTCGTACTTATTTGAGGCCATAAAGAATGTGGCTAAATGTAAGTTACATTCATAAACGATTAAGCATAATTCATTAAATATGAAAGGTTTTTTGGTGATAAGTTCAGAGTAGCACTGTATTAGTATGGATCTGATGAAAAATGATTACGAGCAACATTACATGCCCCGGCATGACGCGAACTTTCCATACGTAAAACAGCGAAATAAAATCTTAAAAATTTATGGAGAATTTCATAAATTCAATGTCCACCGTTAAAACCCACAACCGACCTTTTCGCTCACCAAATTTTCTATCATCAGGACGAAGCCTAAATAAAATTCCATTATAGATAACACCCGTCACTTTTATTCGGCCATAAACAAGACGTTTTATCATCGTGCCCTTTTCCCGTCGAAACCCACGATCGCGCAGGGCCACATTTAATACATAACAAGACTGCACGTCTCTTGTTTCAGTGGAGTCACGTTAACCGTTTGTACCAGTCCGTTTTTCGTACGAGAATCCATGAATAAACAAAACTATGGACACGAGCCGTACACAGTTATATGTTTATTAAAACGTCGAAACTGGGGATAAGGAAGGTTCGGGAAACTATAAATTACAATTTAGGCCGAACGAACCAGTAGTGAGAAACACATTTTAACACTAATAAACGAATTGTAGTCCATGAAAAACAAATAGTCAATCACTTTAAAGAAAATCTTGTACGGTAGGAGACAAGACCAAAAAATATTTTACTCTTAAAATATGACATCGAAGGAAATAATGTTCAAAGTATAAAGGACAAAAAGTTATAAGGGGAGGACGGTATTCCACGAGTGATACTAAAGAATCTTGTACAAGCAATTTCGGAGCCTTTGGCAAACATATTAACTCATGAGTTAAGCTCCAACGAACCCCAAGTTTAATGAAGTTTGTAGTAATACTTCCTGTTTACGTAGTTATCCTAGTGTAACAGTAACGTTCGCCCTATAATTGACCTGTTCCGATCGGATGTCGATTCCGTATAAATAACGAAAATAGTCTAAATTTAACACGTATGAAATGTGATATCAAACAGAAACAGGCGCAAGTAACGATGCGAATCATACATAAAAACATGGACTGTAATTATCTGCTGATGGGACCGAATGAGAGTGCCCTATTTCGAAATCGGACAATTCAATTACCGAGCTTCCAATCCGAGCTCGGATAATTGACTCACTGTTTCATTCGGCACGGGAGTAAAATGAGGCGACGTATGCATAAAAAGAAAATAATTAACTGCGGTTACTTCCTGAAACGAAAATATCCACTTATCAAATATCGACGGCCGTCACAAGGAATCGCTCCGTTTCCTATGTAAATGCCTATAGGGCAGAGATCAAATTGTTCACGACTATATGCACAAAAGGAACACCGATTTTTCCGTCAGATCCCGCCTCGGGGGAATGACGAATCGTGCATGTTAATCCTGTACAAACAAACGCTTTCATGTGAAATTTTGGCCGGCGGATTTTGTGCTAGGTTGATTTTGACCACCTTCGTATTAAAGATGCGCAGCTCAATTGCCCAGTTGATATTTACCAGTGTTTCGTATTCAAATTTGAGTAAAACACTGAACGTGCTTGGGGAAAGCAGGGATTTATCTAGCTATCTACCTTCAGGGTCTCGTATCTAAATTTCCGATATCGGCGCATTAATTATTAGAATCAGCACATCTGAACTGATTTAATTACAGTACTAGCCCATATAACTGATTCGATGGAAGTCGACCTAGTATCATCCCTTTGTCCGACCGCTCAGAAAGTTACGTTTAAGGGTGTAGCATTTTTCTACTTTATTACTACCATTTTAACTAAAGAAGAAGAAAAAGAAGATAGACAACCGCCAAGGCTTGTCAGTTAAATGTGAAAGGTAAAGGTAAAGCGTAAGTTATATTCTAATGATCCTCCTGTATTTACTAGTGTGTAAAAAGCAAACTATGAAGCCCTTTCGACAAGACAATAGTTTTCGAGTTATTCGCGATTGAAAATGTCGATTTTTCTCTTAAAAAAATATGTTTTTGAACCTACCTTTTCGCCAATAACTGGCGAACTTTTCGTTTCATGAAATAGAAAGCATTGATCAGGAGCATAAAACTTTTAAAGAAGTGGTAAAATGAGCTTAATTATAAAGTTTCACTAAATACGTTGCTACTAGAAGGAATTCGGAGGTAATAATGCCCTGTTTTTACCATTATCGACCGTATTAATACTAATAATCACAAGTTCTGAGTGATATTTTCCGCTATACACTAAATTTAGTCTCATACATGTTTGTTACATTAATGACAACCATTGCTCACTTCACATATCTGTTTTAAATTATTTTTCCCTCTGATGTGATTTAGAAAAATGTCCTCTCGACGTGTAAAATCTGAGGATACATTTTTTTTTAGATTATTTATTCGAGAATATCTCAACATCATCACATCAAAAGAATCGCAAATGAGAGTGTTCTTTCACAGGGGGGTTTCGTGATTAATTTGAGGATTGAAGAGTAATCGAATCGACGTTTACATTCGTGCTAATGCAAACATTCCCGTAATTAAGCCGGCGGCAATAACAATATTCGTTTTAATGATTTAATGCTAAAATCTTGTTTAACGCATGGAAAATCACGTAAACAAATATTTTTCTCCGGACACTGCGCCTATAAATTATTTATTTTCGGCATCACTCGATATGTTGGTGGTTAAATTTTTTTACCATGCTACCAAGCTTATCTCATTTTTTATGTTGTTTGGTGAAAATCAGATTCGCTGAGATGTAAACGACGACTTTTTTTAAATTCGTGACAAATGTCCTAAAAATCCCAAGCGACAAATTGAGAGAACAATCGGTGCCAACAGCTGCGAGCCACCAAATACATTTTCCAGAATATTTTTCAAGACCAAACGAAACATTAAAAGAATTAATCCGCCGTGAACGCTCTAAACAAGATTTGATAGTTACAATGAAAGAGGATACTTTTTCAAAACTGGCAATAAACAAATATTTCGAGGAGATGTAAAAGATTTTTTTAGTGCGTGTTTATTGGTGATAAAATAAACAATTAGTCATACGCAAAGGAAGATGCTCTTGGGAAAAAGCAAGAAAGAAAATATATAACTAATGTACCAATGGAAAGTACTGAATACGTGAAATAAGTATACAAAGAATTAATTTGCTATGTACAAACAAATATATAAATAATCGTAATTAAATAGATACTGTCTGCAAATTTCTTCAATCAATAATGAAGATTCCATCTACCGATTTCGAGGTCGATATATCGACATATTGATTTTTTTAAATAAATTCTAAATTTCATAGATGATCCATTAACTTTACATTTTTGATACAAAACACTCGCGCACTTCAATTTTTAGAAAATTGTAAAAAATTGGAGACCGATTTACTGCTTTTCGTAAATAAAGTAAATAAGTATTTTTTAGTTAAAGGCGCATCATTTCGAAGACCAATTATGCGAGGAATCATTTTCCTTGGAGGATATTGAATCCATTCCCATAACCGAGCCCAATACCGAGTCTCATAACCGATACATCTGCCTAATGAATCCGCGAATTTTCCGACTTTCCCCGTTTTCGATTGCGCATTTTCCGACTGTACTGTAAACGTGGGAGCTCGATTAACAGATTCCGAGTGTCGCCGGAAAATCTGTAAATTTTCTCACCTTCGCGGTTACAGATTGCGCATTTTCCGACCACGTCGTATTCATGACAGTTCAGTTGATCAATTTTAACCGATGTTAGAAAATCTGGAACTTTCCAGCGTTCGTGAACTATGATAATGTACTTTATACCGTTCCAATATAACCCGTGTTAATTAATTTGTAACAGTTAAATCTTAAAACAATAACCGTTGACATAATTGTAAGACATAAGTACATTAAGTAAGTACATTGTAAGACGTAAGACATATTATTGTTTATAATTGATTCTAAACTAACCTACCTATAGGCTTGAAAATTTAAACAGAGCTCATAGCTGGATGATAATGCAATATTACCTAACCAGTTAAACGGAGTTACTAAAGAGAAGAGGGGAAAAATTGTTAAAAATTAGTCCATATAACCCATAAAAAAGGTTCTATCGCAGTTAATAGTTCATCGTACTTTTCAATGTATTATAGTGGATTACATAGGCCAGAAAAATGCAGATTTTCCAGCATGGCTTGGAATCGGTCAATTCGACTCTCATGAAAACGGTGCGGTCGGAAAACGCGCGATCTTTAACTGCGAAGGTGTGAAAATTCACTGATTTTCCGGCAACACTCAGAATCCGTTAATCGACATCCCACGTTTACGGTACGGTCGGAAAATGAGCAATCAAAAATGGCGAAGGTCGGAAAATTCGTGGATCCATTAGGCAGATGTATGCTACGTTATCAGAATAGATTCGATATCGATATCGAGTTGCAGCTACAACTAAAAAATACTTATTTACTCTACGAAATATTTGTTAGCTAGTTAAGACAAGGAGCTGGCGAGAAGAGAGGAAAAATTTGCTAAACCCTAGTGTTTTTTAGAATGTGTCCATCTCACCTACAATAGAATATGTCATAATGGCATAATGGCATTGGAGTCATCATCATAAAAGCTAACTGAAACCGTTGGGAAAACCTATATTATGAAATTCCCAACGGCTCTTTGCGTATACATACAAATGCTGGCTTCGTATAGTAGATTGGGACACGTAATGCCCTTAATTACGCCATTGTCGAAATCACAAAGAGCGTAGTTGCGAAAATTTCGATTGGATCGACGTCGATAAGCAGCTCCCACACGCAAAACACGACAGGTTTCTTTTTTTAATAAACGGTTAATTGTAAAGTTATCTCATGTGATTCAGAATATATTATTATTAAAATACTTGGAAGTGTCAGTCTGAATTGCGAAATAAGATAATGCAGACATGTAGGCAACGATCGTTTCAGATAAAGCGTATTTTGATAACGCATGACTACAGTATATTTATTTCAATGAGCGAGGAATGGCTATCGTGGATAAATGGATCGTACGTGAAGAGGTTTTATGAATGACGTGGTAGGAGAAGTGGGACATCCATGTATTAATTAGTGTAAACCCGGACTCCGTAACTCCATTGTCACAGGAATAATTATCCTCTCAAGATTTGTGTATCTGCCACACCGCCTACAAGATTTTTTACGGGATGTATGGTGTCGCTCCACGCAATGCCCTCGAGGACGTGCCTCGCCTCTCAAAAATACAAAAATACCGATAAAACTGCAAAATGACTCGTATTTCTCCCCAGTCGAATTCCGGAGAATAAAAGCACGTATCCGTCAACGCCCTGTATACTAAGGCTCCACTTTACCTACACGTATGATCTTATTTGCCAACGTTATTGATAAATTAGCTATTCTTTAACCTATGGAACTTTCCTCCAGGAAACGACATAATTTCTAAGCGTTCCAAACCCTACCCCGAATTTTTTCATTATTCATCAGATCCTTGAATTCTCCACCTACCAATTTCAGTTTCCCATCGGATTAACTATTTTTGCGCCCAAAAATAACCGGCTTCGAGAGCGAACGCCCCCCGGTATCTGGCACCTATCAATCACCGTGGAACGCTTATACATATTGTTGTATCGCCTTGAAAATATTTTGGAACCTTTCCTTTCCTAAAAATATTTACATTCATAACGTGAAAATAGTGAAGTGAAAAATGGATTTGGCGAATTTTGTGTATAATGTAATCCTTTAAGTTAAGTGCTTGGTGATAAATCACTGGCGGGTTTTATATAATATTATTGAAGTATCTCGAAGAGGAACACGCTGCAGTATTACTATTATTATTATTGTTATAACACGTTATGTTATTTTTTCAAATTGATGTAGCATCTTTTTTGAAACGTAACAAAAAAATTTAACTTTTGTTAAAGAAGTGAACAGATTTATATTAATCATAACGTGCATATTAATGTACCATTTTTAATATTTGGATTGGTCTTGGAGGAAATGTTATTAGTTATAACGACAATGACATGTTTAGATGCTTAAAAAAATGTTTTAATGCTTAAAAAAATGTTAGAACATTTGATATTGGTAAACCTTACGTCACTCCTAAGTACATGGACGAATTATTCAAATTAAAGAAAAATATGTTTTAGTAGTATGATTTCAATTCTAATTCATTTAAATTCTTATTTTATCTAATGTCATTCTAATTGTAATTTAAAGCGTATACATTTTATAGATTGATTTTTTTTTTTGGTTAATAAAATTTAACAGTAGACGGATCAAAAAACTTTGTTTAAAATGAATCAGAAGTGATAAAAACCCACAATCTAGCAAATCTCAGCTTTCGCGTTTTATTTAAACATTAAAAATTTAAGAAAAAATAGGTCGTTTTTCCGTTTTTTCACCATAGCATCAAATTTTTGATGCAAATGCAATATGTTGTACAGTGGATTTGTAGAGAATTAAACGATGTTAAAATGAGCGTTTCTAAAAGGTGCATTTTTCAGCGAGAAATCTGGGAAAAACCGTTAAAATGGACCCTTTTTCAAAAATCCATAGCTTTGCTCGGTTTCAAGTTATTATATCTACTTTAAGCATGCAAAAGTTGTATGCTGTTGGATGAATAGTTTTTGCACAATTATATTATTGACAATATAAACCGAAATCTTGTAAAATTCGGCGTATTAACCGAGATGGGCTGATTTTAATTTGTCAAAAGGTTTTTAAAAGAAGATATCAAAACCTACAACTTGGCTATCTTAGATTTTCTTATACGTTTGGAGAAAAGTGCGAAAAATGGCTTCGAACATGGCTTCAAGCAGCATAAAACCAAGGATTTTGCATTTTTGGATTTTCTAAGTTTTTTCGAAGAAAATGCTACGATCACCCTTCAGAAACGCTCATTTTGAAGGTCTTTTAATTCTCTACAAATCGTCTGTACAACGTATTGCATTTCTGTCAATAATATTCACGATATGTTGGTAAAAGGGAAGAACGAACTGTTTTTTTTTAAAATTTTTATTGCTTAAAAAAACGCAAAAGCTCAGATTTGTCCGTATTTTGGGTTTCCATCATATTCGATCCATTTTAAACAAATTTTTTGGTTCATCTGCTGTTAAATTTTATCTACCAAAACAGCTTTTTTTTGGCTCTATAAACTGGGATAAATGTAATAAATACCAATATGTATTGTAATAAAAGTAACGGCGAATTGTGTTTTTGCATCGGTATAGGTATGACAATCACAACTTAATCGCTTAATAGATATTAAAAACATATCTAATTAATGAAATATTAGATCATCGTGGTGAATCGTGTCACTGTACCTGATACGGCAGTTCAGATTATTGGATGGTGTTTACCTGGACGTCACTCAAAACATTTGAAATAATCCTACTATTTAGTTAATATAGAATTTACAGTAAATGCCGAGTTTGATTGTAGTGGAGTATCTGCATTTTATTCACTTGTTAATATCACAATAGTGTTTAGTGATGGTTCCTTGTCCAACGTTAGCATAAAACAGTTGGAAAGGTGAAAGGAAAGTGCGATTAAACGATTCATAACGTGAGTTTTCATTAATTTTTCCTAACTGACACACTGAAATGGTCTATTACACGACTATTTTGATATAGTACTATCAAAGTAGTAGTAGTTACGTATAGTATAACGCAAAAGTAAACTTTTCCAATAATTTTTTTGTCAAAACAACGTACACCTGGAGTTATTCGAATTTAACTCTTTTATATCTGTTCATTTTTTTGAGAAGTTTATTCTACAAAAGGAATTACTTCACCTTCTCTGGCCTTATAAAGGCTTTATGATGATCTTATTAAATTAGATATAAGTGTTTTAAGGAGTTGTTCAAGCGTTATTTGCTGGAAAAGAGCTTTTATTCGTTGGATTGGTATCTGGAAAGTTAGTACCTGTTTCTTGTATAACTCGATAGCTGAACTCTTGCCACTTTTCTTATTTTCCACATTTCGTATACTTATTATCTACTTCTTATAAATGTAGATAATTGTCAAAAAGAAGAATAAAGATTATTTATAATTTATTTATGGCGAAAATGTGATTTTTGTAATTGAAAATTTAAAAAATTCATAACTCACTTGAGAACGAATTTTCAGATATGCTACATATTTGTAGATTATGGCACGTAACTTATAGCTAAAATATTTCAACGGAGTTTAATAAAATTCCTCGACCAAAATGAAATTTTTGAAGTTTATTTTGAAAACTAAACCTTTTCGACTCATGCTTAAAACCCAAAGAAAAGCTACAAAAGCTCGATTTACGATCGAAAACAGTTATTTCATAATTACACCTGCCGTTGTAATTCCGTCAAACAGAGTAATAATAAAAATAAATCCGGCGAATATTAAAGACGACCGAAATATTTAATTACGTTCGAATTCGTTCCCCCCACGGGCCTTAAATCTCCCGTGCGGCGCGTCCCCGGAATTCGAAAACTCCTGAATGAAACCGTCGGAGAGCGTGCGCACTAGAGCGCGCTTTCCGCGCTTTTCGCGACAAACTTGGGAAAACGGCATTCAGTCGCCGCTGAAAATCTCGCTCGTAGCGAAGAGGCCCTTTAATAGACCACCTGTCGCGCGTGTAACTTTCGAATTGCCCCTGCTGATATTTTCCGCGATAAAATGCGACGACGTATGTAACGGAATGAGCTTTTACGGGAAATTGCGGAGGGGAAAATTTTGAAAAGTGGTGGAAATACCGGCGCATTTATGAACGGAGTGATTCGTTTTGGTTTCGATAAATGCACCTTAAGAAACTCGTGAAGACGCATTAAAATGTCACCGAACAGTTTTATGCTACTACTTCAATAAGGCTGTAAGTGTGATTTTATTAAGCAACTCAATTAACTTTTATTAAGTTTCTCATACGCTAGGAAAATTTGCAAAAAAGTTTTCTAACAAGGTGGTTATTTTAACGTGAAACTTTTCCAAATAATTATTTAATTTTCCCATTAGCACGAAAATCCATGCATGTGTGATTTTATAACTTTACTTATATTTATCTTTTCACAAAATTTGAACTTTCATAGCGATACATCAGATAATTTATACGAGTTTATAGTTTGAGTTCACAAACAGAAAAGTGTCGGTAGTAAAAATTACAAAATTGGAAATCAGAGAAAAGTATTAACAACTTTTTCACTGGAAAATTTGTAAAATTATTGTTCATGGTAAAATGAATTTTCGTTAACGCGATAAGCGAAATTTTCCTTAAGATTTCAAATCGAAAATCCTCTTCTAAAAAATTATTTTATGAAACAAAACTGACTATATTATATGCAACTTTTTTGAATTTAAAATTTTTTAATATAAAATTACGTTTTAATAGAATAACATTTATTTACTCCTAAAACTTTAACTGTAGTTGGTGTTACTTGCCGAAAAATCGAAATTTTATTTTTTCAAAGTTTGGATTTGTCTTTCAAAATTAATGTCCGATAAGGAAAATTTGTTTCATTTTCCTAGAAAAGTTTAATCCTGGACTTTAAATTTTATTACACTTGATGTACATCCTTTTTTATAGAAAAATAATAGGCAAAGCAACTTTACCAAGCTCGATCTGTTATATGCGTTTATTAATAATATATAAAGTCAAAATTACCACCTTGCTTATAAAGACTCTAGTAGAAAAAGACAATGAAAAATATTTTTTTGTACGCCTGTAAGGGTGGTGATGAAAATAGGGCTGAATCGTGCTTGCGATAAATCGTGTCTTATAACGAATATTTCTCGAACATTTTTCTCTTGCTACAGGTAATTCCAGAGAGCATAAAAATGTATTTTATTTATTTATGCGACTCCTGTTTAAAAATTCCAAGACTATAATAAACTAAAAAATCGGGTAAAAATTTTTTTGCAGCCGATAACAAATGATGAACAAAATGCTGTATGTATAATGTCGACGGAAACGTCTTTAAAGGCGAATTTCGGATTTCACAACGAAGGTTGCGATTCCAAAATTTGTGTAAATTAATTTTTTCTCGACTCACCTGACATCCATGAAGTTGCGATCTGTAACAAAAAGAAATGGGTATATATTAGTTTTAAATCGTTAATTGAAGTGGTGAGTTTCCACATTTTTGTAAAGCAGGAAAAACGTTTGGAAAAATCTATGAAAATAGACAATAAAAATTTTCAATTTACCTAAACGCTCATATAAATGCAACACCTGTGGTTCACAAAATGTTGCATTAAAAGGGTGTCAAAATATGCAGGTAATATGCAGCATGCAAAATAGAATGGTATGCACATGACTATTAATTTGTTTGCTACTATATGTGCATTTTTTGACAGTGATTTATGTTGAAATAATAAATACAATTCAGCATTAATTAGTTTAATAAAAACACCAAAGTGTTCCCTTAAACTCGTTATATCCTAGTTTAACTTTTCATTTACTGAAATCACATAAAGTGTCTCTAATATTCATTCATTTAGATATTCGTTAATTAATTTTCAGTTTTCATATGATTCCAGGACTGCAATTGAATTTGGGCAAATCTGAAATATTTTTCATTTCTTTATTGTCTTATTAACGACCAAAATTATAACCAATCGTTTTTCTAACTTGCTTATTATACAATGCTTATATATTCCGAGAGTTTCTGTTTCGAATATTTTTCGCAGTCTCAAACACACAGCCTTCTCCCTTATGAGAACTTTAAATATGAATCATTTCGTATAATTCAGTGCCTTGGGTGTCCTTGAGAGTGAGTGAATTGAATTTCAATTGTCTACATCCTCTTTATATTGTTACATAAAGAAGGTTCATATTACACATTACAAAATATGTACAGGTCTCGACATCAAAGAAAAGCTGGTGTGGCTTTTAGGGGCATGTTCGTAGTCGACTACGTGCAGCAGCGCGCAGTGAAAATTAAAAGAGCCTCAGTGCAAATGGTTCATTTAATGATGTCTGTAGAAAAGCATCGAAAAGCTCTGAAATTTCCCATGAAGTCAAGAGATATCGAGCCATTTAAACAGTTGAAGGATCGTACGCGTATAAATCATCGCGACTTAACTGGAACGCTTCGACTCGTCCTCACGATGGTATTTTGTGAAGCCCTTCAAAGTTTATTGCTAAATAAGTCAAAAAGTAATTAGCGTTGCATAGCTTGAAACGCCTAAAGTAGTGGAATTTTCATTTAAGTCATTTAAGTGCACAACATCATCAGATGAGAAGCATACAAGGAAAAAGAATGCAAGAGGTGGCAAAATGTCCCTTAAACATCTACAAACCCCGACGATCTGGTAAGAAACGAAAACATGCAGCACCTTCAAACAAGATTTTCGAAACCAATTTCAAATTTACACCCAGTCCATTTCCTCGACGCAACAATAGCCTAATAAAACACTCAAATATCTCGTTTTCGTCTATCAGCCAAACGAAATTGCCTTCAAATATATACGTAGCAACCCAAATTGCTACTTTTTTGACGGATCCGCCAAATCCCATGCCCGGGGAAACTAATTTGAAAAAAGGAATTGTAATTCGAGCGGGGCAAAAAACGGAATCATAATTCGGCATGTACGACGATAAAAACTTGTGCGAGAGTTTTCTTTCGGTATGAATCGCTCTTACGAGGGAAAAAACTGAGGGTTGAAGTCTTTAATCATGCGGACGGGGATCTCCGATGTTAGTCTACTCGAGAACTCCAACATAATGAAGTGCAAGAAAAAGAAGTAAAGCCTAAAAAATTGCAGGATAGTAACAGTCCAGACTTTAACATTGTGGAGCTCGCCAGTAAAATCCGAGCGGGATTTAACGTTCGTAGCCAAAATAAAAGGTTAATAACAGTCTAGAGTGTAGGTAGTTTTAAGGGCTACTTTTGCGTAGGATAGAGGAATAGTCTGATGATACGATGGGGTTGTAGGTAATTTTACCGCTCGGAGACTTGCCTTAACAACGATACTGCGACCTGAATTTTGCAATACATTCAAACTTTTGTGATTAAAAAAGTGTGGCGGGAAAACGTGGAGGCACAATATGAACAATGATTTTAGCTGAAGTTATTAGATTAGTCGTGTTAAAGTTATGCCGGGAGGAGGTATTTTCAACAGCGTGAAGGGCACGAAAATTTAAGGGGATTTCAATGCTGGAGTGGAATTTTAATACTTGTTCAATGTATATAAAACGCCTGAAATGAATAATTAATTGGAATTTTGAAAATTACTCGGTGGAATGTTTCAAAATATTTAATATAAATTTTAAAAGGGTCGAAAGACATAGCAACATAGATTAATTATTTTATGTTCAATTCGGCACAATTGAACTTAATATACAAAACTTGAAATGCAACATATTTCCCTTAAATTAAAATAATAAGTGGTGTTTATTTAGTTCCTGATTTCATGACATCTCAACTGAGTATAAACTAGCCGATAAAAGCAGCACAATAGATCATACCTGAACTTTACTCTACAATTACTATTTCAAGGTTATCACTATGACTGATTACTGAAGAAACACTAAACTCCCATTGGGCAATTTTATTTGTTGCATTCATATTGTAAATAAGATGGGTAAAAAATTTAATGTGTCGTCGAGTGCAACCATAGGTACAACAGTACCACATTTAAAAATTTTGTTTTGTTACACCGCCTTTAATGGTTAATAAAATGTTTAGATTAAAGTCACCATAAGGGGTAAAGTAAGTCTCCTTTTATTTTAAAAATGATGCTTTTATAACATTTTTTAACGACTCATGCAAATCCAAGCTAAACCCTGGTATTTTAATAAAAAATTTAATTACCCTGCTTTTAGGTTGACAATTCAGCTGACAAGAATATTTTTAAATTCTCACCGCGTTTATTTATCTGATGTAAACAAGAAAGCAATCCCCTAAAGGGACAACTTAATACCTTTTGTAGATCCTAATATAGAAAAACAGTACATGGCTAACCGGTGTCGGCCTTGTATTCTCCGCGCTTTATGCTGTGCGAGCACTCGTTATGTTGTTCTGGTCAGCGAAAAAATATTTTTATTGAGCTTTACTACAACCAATCTGAGGCGAAAATACTTGTATAGAATCCCATGAAGAGACTTCTAACGAATGTATTTTTACTGCTAATCGCCAATTACCCTAGACTGATCGTATATCGCAGTGCATGGTTCCAAATCTCTACGTCGTTGAAATATGTGAGATATACTCTGGTATTCCAAAAAATATGTAATAGTCTTCGCATGGGTAAAGCTCGTGAATTTTTCCGTTTCAACCAGTTTAGAGATTACTGGAAATTGTGTTACTAATGAAAATCTTCAGAATTTCCTCCTAAAATCAATTTTAAGACCGTCGTGAAGAAATGAAAAGGTAATCTGGTAAAATTATTCCCAGGATGATTCTAAAGAAACCATGCAAATTCCTTTGCAATTATTCTATAGTACAATGAACTCGCTATAAATATTAACAATTAGAATAACATGGGCACCTGGTCACGACATGCTAATAGGGAACGAAAAGGCACACATTCCGGCCAAACAGCGACGGCATTTCATGTCCTGAAGGACCGTAAAATAGAAAGGATCACCTTAAAGCCGGAATATAGCACAATAGACTTAAAAGATAAATGGGAAGCATCTCTCGTTCGACAAGCAGCGTTCCGTATAAACATCTAATATAAATTCCCAAATGTCGATGGTATCAGGACTCCTACAGAGCCGATATCATCGCGTACGCCCGTATACGATAAGGAGGCTGGCTAAAAGCAGCGCCCGCTTAATCAAAACTAAAATAAAAAATATTCCTCACCGCGAATGCGGGAGCATAGAAGACATGAAACTCAAATTTGTCGAGAGCGATTTCACAGTAATAACTTCCTCCAACAGGGTAAAACAAAGCTGGAAGCAGATACGGCAATCACAATTGGAAGATTTATTGAAGACAACAACCATCTACTTAAAAACCCTATCGAATTTCTCCTTCCCTTGGTAGGGCATCGCAATTGTTCGGGTGCTACAAAAGTACACATGAAGAGGAAGAAGAAATGCCATATATCAATAGGTATAAGAACTGAGAAGGGTCAAGAAATAAGTTCTGTACAAGGAAGAGAACTGCAGGAGTTTTATGTAACTTCTCTCAAAAATTAAGGGCGTGTTTAGTGAATTGATTTAATGCGCACCCATTCACATATTTTCAATTTTCAATACCAGTTAAATTGTGTAACGACATCTGGAATTTTATTAAATTCATCATTTACAAAATATACGGGGCGTTCATACCATTAATATTATAGGTAACAAATGGCGAGGCGAAGCGTAGGCGAGATAACTCGAAAATATTCAAAATACTACATTAGGTGTAGGAACCTGGTTTCTTTAGTTATCATATCAAATAACACACAGAACATTTTTTTGGCAAAAAATAAAAAATATTGCAAATTGCAAAAAGTATGCAAAAACTGCATCATGTATTAATATTTTCGAAAATGTTCAAAATGAAATATAGGTCAGCAGTTCTTGAACTCTGATCTAACTTATGAGAATTCATAGGTTTTAGCCCGAAAGTTATAGCGTTTCCTAAGTTAATAGACATTAAGGACATATCGAAATTACTTTAAAAAGTTGCAGAAATGCAGTAAGACGCAGGTATCTAACGTAGCAAGTAATACCTTCATATTGGCATAAAGAGTTAAGGCATAACAGGTATTAAGGCATAACAGTATTATTAAACCTCTGGATTTCGTTTAGTAAAAAAGTTAGTCGAAGGAAAAAGGTACTCTTATTCTACGTGATAATTGGGATTTATAGGAGAAAATAGCTTTCCATAAGAAATTTCATGATAAATATCGTATATATAAATATCATATAACGCAAATCATATGCTATTGTTTTGAAGCTCACAGTTAATATTCCCTCCACAATTGGTAGTGTAAATTTGGAACGGTGTCAAAATCGCCTATCAAAATAATTCGTTTCACGCAGGAAAAGAAAATTGAAACAACGCAACTTTCACGCCGGAACTCCCGGCTTACGACCGCCATAACCGCTTTATAGACTTCACCGATATATTCGAAAAAATCCCGCCCTATAAATATTTTAGCTTTATCGTTTAGCGTCATGTACGAACGTCCACCTTCGAATCCCTTTTTGCGTATCCTATTTTTTCGCTATGGATTAACCCGCTCACCCCTCGCTGGAAAACATAAGGGCCATTACGCCGATTCCGGGGGATTTCCGCTAGAAGCCATAACAGCCGTGTGCTTTTTAAAACATTTTTCGGGAACCACCGCGCTATTTGCTTTCGTACATATTCCCGGTTCCCGAATATCCCACAAGATGCGTTCCACGGGACGTGGGAAAGCCGACGCGGGATCTGAACGTAATGTAACGAAGTCAGAAAGGGGGGAGGGGATGGCGTGATTTATTTTATTCCCGAGTAGAAAAAAAAGTGGGAAGGAGAAGGTGAATAGAAATTTTTTCACAACTGGTTTATATAAGGATTTCAAACAGACCGAGAGAAATAAATGTAAAAGACTGTATGCTGTGAAGGAAATTACATTAGACTTGAAAGGAAGTGACTAAAAAGGAGTTACCTCGAAATATTAAATGGCTCAAACAAAACAACATATCTTCAGTCAAAGTAATTTTTCATTAATATAACAGTTGGATGTTACTGATTTTGATTATTGATGCCAGTGATCATGTCAAGGATAGCGTGAGCGACCATACAAGACAGCCAAAGGATATATCAATAAAAATCGTGAAGCAATCGCCTGCCTAAAAGTACGACATATGAGAATACCAGATAAAGTGCAAGTGCAGAAAATTGCTCAGTGCAGTGACCAATAATCAAAATTCATCGAGATCCAAGCTCAGAGGCTATACCAAGAAAATCAACGATCATAGAGTATCCAGCGTTGCTCGACTCAGACTACGATCAAAAGTCATAAGTGCGTTTAGTACCCCTCAGCTCAAAGGCTACAATGTAATCGAAGACAAAACATAACGTACCATTGCTCAGCTTAAGTACATCGATGACATGGTGCCTAGTACTGCTAAGCTCAAGGGATACAACACAGTCAAAAGCGACAGAGCGTCTGGTCTTGATGGAATAATATATTCAAAGATACTACAGTATCTAGCATGGTTCACCTTAGAAGCTACCCTCATAGATCATAGCTAGACCCAAAGGTACATCGATTATTTATGGTCCCAGGGTCCCCATCGCTGCTTAGCTTAAAGGCTACAACATATTCAAAAACAATAGAGTGTCTGGTCTCAGAAGAAAGAGTCAATAATCGCAGCTACACCTGTAAGTACTTATAGTTCAGGGCCTTCACTAAAAAGTTATAGCGAGTCTGGTATTTCTCAGCCTAGAAGCTGTAATATAATCAAAGACACAAAAGAATCAAACAATGCCTAACACTAGCTAGAGATTTTCCTAAATTTTAGAAAATTTCATTACGTACCATGTTTTTGTCGTTGAAATAAGAAAGCTTTTTGGTATTATATTATGGTACCCTTTGTTGAATCCTTTATTCAGCTAAAGTATGATATTTCTTTAGTAATCAGGTTCGTGTGTATATAGTAAGGGATATCATCTAACCTGAAGTGCTTAACCCTAAATATCTTTAGTGCATGCCATGGACATCCCAGACTTTATAGTTTATTTCAAGAATTTTACACAAGCTTTTGTTCAAAGTACTTTCGCATTATCAGGGAAATTAAAGTGAAGTGAGTTTTCTTATTAGGCAGTCGTGGTTTTGACTATTTAATTGTGAGAAGGACGAAGTTGAAATTCGAAAAAAAATCCGAAGGAGAGCTGAAAAGAGATTGAAAGGAAATAAGAAAACTCGAAAATGGCGTCGCTCGGGGGGCTGGAACGTGCCTTTGAACGCGTCTGCGATTTTTAGGTTCTTAATTTATTTTTGAAAAGTGGATAAGAAAATGTATTAACGCACATCGGGACATCAAAGGTCATGGGTTGGTGTTACGAAAATTGCAGATCGTACATCTCAAAACTTTTATTAATAGTACCGTATCCGGTCTCATTTTCCAATAAAAACTGAGGACGAAGTAGACTATTTAAAAACGTTTGAAAAGTTTTTCATAAAGGTGATTTTTTTTGAAAGGTATTTCTCCATCAAGGCTTTGGAAAATATGTTATCTAGACTCTTAAATAAGGTGTGCGCGATTGAAAAAACCACATCGGATTTAATCGTTGATAATTTTATTTATTAAAAGAAATTGGTAGTAAAGCTAAGGTAAAATTTCAAAAAAAAACCCAAATTTTATTTAAATATTCAAGAATATGTTGCAAATGATTGTTTTTCGACCGCACCCCCACGAATCTGGCTTAACGTCTACACAATGAATAATTTGCTCGGAATCAAAGTTTATACGTAATCATATAAATAAACCTAGGTCGCATCAGAGAATTTTAAATGAAGATTTATAAATAGTGTTTTAGTAAACGATTTAGAACACATCTAAACATTTTTTAGGAATTTTTAATCACAATATCCCAGAAAATAACGCTGACACTCGTGTATATACAAACTATGTTACGAAGTAAACCGAACGAAACACGAATACAAGTACGATTATATTAAGTTTAATACTTTGCTAAGTAAAAACGAGTTCTACAATGGATTTTGTTGATGTTTCGCCTTTTTGTGAATAACGTATTTTAATAATTCTAGAAAACATCTGGAATCTCTATATCAGATCCCTACTAAAGTTTAAAGTAAAAACGAAATTATGTGAAAAAATCTTATACCAAAAGTTATTCTAGTCCTCTAAAATTCTAAAGGGATCTATAAAAAGGCATGGTTCAGTCTTTCAAATATTTGGAATTAAAACCACCGAAAACACACTGAAATATCGCTTTCCATTCAACTTTTCCAATAGGATTCATAATCTGTAGATTTTAAAGAGAAATACTCTTAATATTGTTTCTGACAAAAAAAAGCCAGTAGTTTATCCTGGTGAAAATTGATATTTATTTCAAAAATTCGAACTCTACTTTAGGTAATCTTTTTTTGGAGAAGTTGCATAGGATCATTTGCTCAAATTTTCCAGGACAACAGCACATCACCTCCTATAATGTACGTTTTTGAAATTCCGATTTATTTATATCAGTATGTTCACTTAACGAAGGTGTACTCCGCCCATTATAAGTTAAAAGCATTAACGGCCCTGATAACTGGTACTGGCACCATTAAGTTTTATTTTCGATTATTCATTAGTGATTAGTTCATTCTTATCAAGTCTATCCCTTAATTAAATAGAAAAGGTCCCCTTCAATTTTAGACACTCGGAAAAAGCATGGAAACCCATTTAACTGTTAAAAGTTTCATTAGATTAATAAAAGATTATTACAGAAACATCGTCTCGCGTCCACTTTAGCCGAAACGGCGGATGGAACATTTTTTATTAATGAAGTCTAATGAAATCGCGTCGGAACGTAACCATGACCGATTTCCCGAGCCTGCGGTTTAGAATTTCCCGGTCTGCCCGAAACGAAAATTCACATCTCGACGGCGATTTGTCAAATAGAAAATTTATTTTTCCACCACAGAGAACGAGCAGCAAGCGTGAGAGAGAGAGAGAGATAGAGTGAGGAAGGGGGAGGGGAAGGGGAAGAAAGCGAAGCGCTCTTCTAATTTAATCGGCGACGGAGCGGCATGGCAAATTTCAATGGGTATCAAGCGTTGAACGTATACATTATTGGGACATAAATAAATGTCAAGTTTGCCGGGCATCGGAAAACGCTAAAAATAGCGCTGTATAAAATTTCTCTGCGATGCTCTTATTGCAACTATCCAGATTCATAAACTCTGTAAGTAAATAAAAAAGGAATTTCGACAATGCTTCGATAATGAGAGAAAAATTGAAAATACATTAAAGGTGTATTTTCGCGGTAATATTGTTAGGTTATGGTTTTAAGATTCGTGCGAAATTAAAAAGCCTCATGTACCTTATTCACAGTTTTAACCATGACAGTTTAGCGCTCTGTGTTCACGTCGATAACTAAACAATAACATCCAATCGACTCAATCAATCCAAGCCAAATTTAAATTACGGATAGATCGACATAAGAGCCGTCATTCCCGAAAATTTGGAGCCTAAGGGCTGAAGGGCAAAGCTGAAATTAACCGAGGGATATTTTGACTCCAGGATAACGTAATGTTTTACCTTGTTTTGAAGTCGAAACGCCGTTCTGTCTTTAAAACAGGAAGAAACATATAATTAAAGTAAGGGACAGGTGGGGAATCGACCACTGTACTGAATGCGAATTGGTTGGAACAGAAAGTAACTAGACTAACGTTGGTACGGGAATTTAATCTCGAAGTTGGTACTATGTGAGTGCTTTTGATGAGTCAAGTTGGTATAAGTCAGGAATTCTAATTAGTTAGGCTATTGATTTATAAGATCGAAAATCAGTTTGTGACCTGATTAGGAAGTATAAGTTTAGTAAATCTCAGTTTCTGGGACTTTCGTCTAAGGTACTCAAAACCTTACAATGCTCCACACGAAAAATGCTGGACTGCCTTCAGCAATCTTCTCAAATACAAATTATTAGTGGAACTATCAGTGCAATTACAGTGTCGAATTATTTATGTCAAAAGACATCTAACGAACATGCTTCTGCAACAAAAATCGAATGAGAAAATTTTCGCGAATGCCAGGTTTTCGCTTTGTCTATTACTACTGGTTTGAACTTCATTTTGAGACATTTACACGTAATTTCAATGATTAAATTGCCTTACTACTTAATGCAAAAGACCAATTTAAACATAAAAGTAAAGTATCCTTCACTATATCGTCGCGTGGAGAGGATACAGCTGGTGGCATAAAAAAAAGCGACGGCGTGTTGTGACCAGAAGAATGAAAGAAAATCAAATTATATGAGCTGAAACCAACTTACATTAAACAATTTTTTAGTCATGATTGTATGTTTTTATAAATCAACATTATACCTTACGAGGGTTTATGGGTACACATGCATTATCTAACATAGTGTCCCTATCTAAGTGTTTCTGGCACTTCCCAATTACCTGATAACTTTAAACTTGGCACACTTACAGCGTAGGTCCACAGTGGGCCCAGAAAAATCAGAAACTCCTAAGTTGTCCTTCCGAGGGGATGAAAAAGGAAGTTGAAGTTTATTATTCGTTTTATTTCGAATAGTTAGACACTTGAGTTAACACGATTGGTGAACATCGGGTGAAATTTATTGAATACTGCGTGAATAGCGTGCAAAATAGCAGTGAAATATATACTTGAAGGAACTTTAAACTTGGCACAATGACAGCTTAGGTGCCGGCATGTTAATGTAACTCTGAATTTCCCTTTCCAGAGGGGTGGAAAATAGTTTTGAAATTTATCCAACGGTGAGACGGAAATTTCACCATGAACGCTCCCTTGAGAGAATATTCCTACTAGGGAATCTATTAATAGTGGCACATTTTCCTTGCAATACAATTTCCTTCGACTCCCTGAAAACCTACTTATACTTACTACGACGTTTATGGATTTTCTTTGACATGTCTTGAAGCACTTCGTTCACCCGAAACATCCCCTCGATTCTTTTCATTATGCGACCTTTAATTAAAACGTTAACGTTTCATTTTCGTACAGTTAAGACCGTGTTGTGGGGATTAGACTGAAGTAAACGTTCAGTTAATTACTTAATCTGAACGTTTGTTTCATAAAGTAAGACGTACTCCCAGAGATATGGCCGTGAATTTTCTTTTGAAAACGCTCATTACTCCATGTCTTTATTTTCCCTGCTGACGTCTGTTATTCAATCTTTTTAGACTGATTTCCGCCGATATGAAAGTATCTTCAGTTAACGAGAGTATTTGAAAAGCTAATTGTGTTTGTAATAAGAGAAGAGATATCTATTGGAATGCTTCGAGAAAAAAGGGTTTTCGCGTGTGTTTTTTGCCGGTATGGAGAAATATTACTATCATTAGTATCATTATCAATCTTGACAAGTAGAGTGAAATACGCTTAATAATACGCCAGCATTATTTATTCGGGATCATATATAATGCGACATTACATCGGGAGTAGGCTTTAAAAAAAATCGATGGATGATAACGAACAATAAACCCATAGACAGAACGATATATATTATGAAGTATTAAGCCTAAACCTACGTACCGTTAACCTACATCTTTTAACTAATGTAAACAAAAATGGGCGTCACACTGATCGCATTAATTAAGTTTTGTGATAAAATCGAGTCTATCCTTTAATATCTGCATTGTTGCAGTTCATCAAAGTTTTTAAATTAATATGCAACTCCTTGATTAATGGCATAAATTAGTAGATCATAAGTGAAAAATGAGAAACAGAAAATTCCATAAGGAAATTAGTCCAAGAATTATTTTGGATTAAAAAATGTAGTAAGACCTTCGAAAGACTTGTTCTTTAGTGCTATGAATGGCCGTATAATACAGTTTTTTAAAAAATTTAGGAATTTTTTGTCTTACTAGGAGGATTCAATATTCTTCAATAAATCCATCAGTGCAAAGTGCAAAGTTCCCAGGGCACTTTATGGAAAATTTATGAATCTGAAACGTGCAGTTTTAGGGAAAAATAAAAACGTATGTTATCCATAATTAACCCATCTCTGGAATGTAGATGTATGATGGATTTTCTGGGTTGCCCGTGGTCTAAGCATATTTTTCGATTATTTTCAATCCTGACGTATAGCTTACAGCTGCGGTAAGCACCTTCAGCTATAAGGCCAATGAGCAATACGATCGGCGTTCAGTCCACTGTTGAGCGTAACCGCTTATAAGGGTAGAATTGAACAATTGAAGAGTTAGAAATTTTGATGAAATTCGTCAATGAAATTGTGAACGTTTCGCAAAATTTTTAAAACCTCAGCACTTTTCCGCAATCCATCATACGTCCTTTATTGGTCTATCTCGAATTCCCAGTAAAGGCTTACCCTTTCTTCGGCTTTTCATCACCTAATCTAATAAAGACGGGACAACTCTCGGTACAAATTCCCTCGGAATCCTGGGAACGAAATAATCGTTTAATAACGACGTTGCCAGAATTTTAACCTTAACTCCCTTGAGAAATTTAAAAATTTCCATAAAGCGCAGCCGTACACCCGAGATTAAAGTTGATTACATTATTTACGACTGGTGGATTGTTCGATAATGGGGTTTTTACGACGCAGTCAATTAGGCGATATTCAAGAAGTTTTGAAGTAATCCCATTATCCACCGGATTTAATTATTAGCCGGGTGAAGTTCCGATATCATCTGAGCAGGTAAATT
The DNA here is from genome assembly GCA_963576515.1 of Cryptocephalus primarius. Taxonomy (NCBI): domain Eukaryota; kingdom Metazoa; phylum Arthropoda; class Insecta; order Coleoptera; family Chrysomelidae; genus Cryptocephalus; species Cryptocephalus primarius. The sequence continues at coordinate 2,908,042 of OY754945.1, read as the reverse complement.
TAAAAGTCCCCGCGGAATTAATCACGATCTCCGAGAAGCGATAACTGCTTCTGATAGCGACTGGGGAAAAAACAATTTCCCTTTCGAGCATTTTATCACAGAGCCGAAACTCTAACTTTATGCAACGTCTGATAACTTCTGCGTAGAGTTACACGGCGCAGTGGGCGAAAACCCAACAACCGACAGGATTTTCAGGACTTCGGATTACCGTCGGAGTCATCTTGATTGATAGTCGCAATGATATCCGCATTACGCAGAGAACACCGGATCTACGAAATAAAACATCGGAATTTCTATCAATCGAGAATACATAATCGATATCCGCATTAGTTTAGACTGTGGCATTTCCATTATTTCGACAGCAGATGCAAAATAAACTAACCGAAGTCACTCGACGATCGAGGGAGCGAATTAATCTTTTTCGATAATATTTAATTAAGGCAAACAATAATATTTATGATTATTTCGAACTAAGGTAAATACAGGTTTTTTTTAATAGAACTAAACGTTAGAGCGGCTGTTTACTTTGCATGTACTTTTGCTTTGAAGAAGTTTATTTAAGTCAAATTATATTTAGTTTCCTAGCAGCATCAGTCTCAAAGGTAAAAAGCTGGAAAAAATCAAAGTGGTGACTGGGTCAATATTTAATTTAGACATTAGGAGTTTTAATATTCACATTTATTTTTACATGGACACTAACCACGTATTAATTAGGACTTTTATGCTCTATAACAGACTTGGATTTTGTGGGGGAGATTTTAATGCAAGGGCTGGCAATGAACTCGTGCCTGGGGCGAAGGTGAGGGTAAAGTAGTTATGGATTTCATTTTATAACCTTTAATAACCTGAATAAAATTTGGAAATCTTATTATTCAACGCCCACCCCAGAGTACAGATACTTTTGAGCCTTGTCCTTGCGCCTCAGAATTAAAAAACGTAAGTACGAAATCCGTAGGAGGGGCAGGGGATGAAAGATTAGAAGAACCAAAAGAAATAAGACAACAAGGAAATGTGCTAAACCTACATTATGGTATCCAGAATCCTTCTCTAATAAGTGCCTATATGATGCGAAGATAACTGTAAACCTCTTTACAAAACATTCACAAAGATCGTCACTAATAGGCTGACCAACAAATTTGAGCATTACCATACTATGGAACAAGCTGGATGTAGGAAAGGCTTCAGCACGTGTAAGATACGGTACGATTTCTGATAGACAAAGCCAACCTGCTATTTCAGCTGGCAAGGAGAAAGCAATCGAATCCTGAGCAATATAAGCAGCAATGACCAATAGCAGAAGAGACTTCAGATACCAAAATTTGATTGAAGAGCACCAAGTGCAGGTCCATGTGTTGCTAAGCCTCTGGATAGATTGTAATAATACTCATTATGCAACAATAATGACCCTAAACGAGAATTTGATAAATCAAGAAGACAATATTACTCCGTAGTTGAATTCAAATCGAACCAATCAGCGAAAATAATTTTGTTTCATGCATGGTACAGATTTTTATTCAATTTCAACCTTCCCAACACCTTCAAAAATTATGCATAATGGTAAACGTCGCGAGGCAATCAGAATGTTTCCATTAAACGTGAGCCCTTAAAGCAATCCCAGTTGTCAATTTTCTCAAGGGTGCACGGGAACCGGAACCACGGCGCTTCCCTGTTATCGCATTTTCGTGGCCATTACGAAACCGTTTCAATGAGACAAGTCCTTATCTCCTTAAACCTTAAAAACACATTTCGAGGAAAAACTGTCTGAGCGGATTGGCTGGTGCCTGGGAAGGCTGTTAAAGGAGATGAAAAAAAACTTTTGTATCCCGCGCAAATCGCCATTATTTAAGATTCGGCACGAACATTTACAGTCATTTAACTCATCGGGACCTGCTGATGTTGGCGGTTTTCGGGTAATTTTATTGATGGAAATATCCGACAGACAAATCATAAAAGTTTTGCATTTTCTAATACGCTCGGACGTAAATTTCGATGGAAGGCCGCGAATATTTCACGTGAAATTGAGAAGATATGACGGCAGATTAGGCACGTGTAAGTTTTTCCCATTTTCATGCTTCAATTTCCAGTACACAACAAAAACGATATTTAATTAAAATGATCCGCTGTTTCAATATACGATGACACCACAACAGTGAACTGAAACTATAAATAATATTCCTGTTAATGACAACGTTGATTTCACATTAGTTAAAAGGCCGGTATTAGCCGGTAATATTTTAGATGCAATACACATTGGAAACCAAGTGTATCTTTTTGTCTGATTATCACTGATAAATTTTTTAGACTTGGCAAATATTAAGAACTATTTCATTGAAAAACAAGCAAACATGAGTAAAGTTGTCACTAATGCCTTAATTAATCTTTCTTGTTTATACGTTGAAGAGGAATATCCTGTAAATTCGAATTAAATTTCAGTTGGAATGTTTTCATTGGCCCTGGAACTGTATTGGTTTTTATAACAGAGTAAGTATAATACAAAAAAATAATAATACAATTTATATCACGTACAATGTTTGCCCACTCATCCAATTTACGTATTTACTTGAAACGTTTCCACTATATGTGGAATTTTCAAATCGAGGGCCGTAAAATATTTCTGTATGATTTATGTGTTTATTTATGAAACGGGAAAATGTTTAATTTCTAGCGTTTCATATAACAATATTTAGTTTCGAATATACAATAAACCGAATTCGAACAAATGCTCCTTCGAGCCGGATATTAACAAACGACTTACCGACTTGGCTAATAGTAAAGTAGTATGCACCTTTTTGGTTTTATTAATATTTCTCCAAGAAATCTACTTTTTTCTATGGTTTTCGGGTTTTTCAGGTTTCTATGGTAAATGCTGATCATTTGCGGTGTGAACTCAATGAAGGTGAGTTATCAGAGCCCAAATTTTGCTTCCAAAATTTCTTAAATTGAAAGTTGCGCGAGTATTACAATTGCTGCTAGCCAACCCAATGGGTCGTAATTCGGCTACGACAATACAGATCAAACAGATCCTAAGCTCTTCTGGACTCCACCTTCTGTTATTCCTACTGTATGATCTTGCAGTTCGTCAGGAAGATTTTCCAGAAATTTTCTGCTGTTATCGAACCCTGCTAATCTTAGCACGGTGGTGGTGTCAGACTGGAGCACCAAGACGGTTTTGACTTAAGTGCCTCCAGACATTAGGACATCTACAAAGAAATATTTCAATAGGATTTTCTGTAACTGCGAAGATCTAAGAAGGCTAAGGGTTTTACTATTTAGGGAAGAGAAACCAAAGACGTCATGTTATACCGGCGCACTGATGGAGTTCCATGAGAAAGATCAATCTAGACAAACTGATGTAAAGCAAGTAAAGGATAGAAACATATATCTATCTATAGCAATTCCGTTGAGAAATTTTCGTGCCAATGAGACCATTTATTTGCTTATCGGCGAAGGCATGTTTTGAGAGCTGGGCGCACCCGGGAGAAGAAAAAGAGAGAAAAAACCCTTCTATACAGAGAAACTTTCGAGATATAAAAGCATATAAATAACATCAACAGGAAAGAAGAACCAGGATAAGATCGTTTCCATGTTGTTTATGAAAAAAACGTCTGTACGTCACTCCGGGCGATTTACTGCGAAAAGTCCCTCCACGCAAGATAACGATCGCCTTTTGTGCCAAACGAATTCATTAATGCCTTGTTTACCGACTAACACCTTCCAACGATGAAAATAGGCTCATTACCATCTGATTTACCCACTGGAATGAGCATTACAAGGCCATCAGTACAAATGACGGATTAGAATTCGACTTCAACCCGTATAAATATCACGAGTTCAGGAAAGAATTCCCCTACAGAAATACGATCTGAAGATGCCAGCCACGGCCAAAGTTGTCAGAAATTCGTCGCAGACCACCGGCATATGCCGGAAATCGCCACGTCTGTCTATTTCGTCACATGACTATTTTTCAGTACAGGTTTTCTAATAAATTTTCCAGAGTTAACGAAGCGTTTTCGCTTGTTCCAGGTCACTTTGAGCACGTAAAAGCAGCAGATTCCGACGTATCTAAAACATGGATTACAACGGCACGTACAACTACAGCTACTACGACTGCGACGAATTCATCGACCCCAACAGCACGCTCGCCGACCCCCTGTTCCAGGCGGGCGTCTACACGATGTACGCCGTGATATTCGTCGTCTCGCTGATCGGCAACGGCTTCGTCTGCTACATAATCCTCTCCTCGCCGAGGATGCGGACCGTCACCAACTACTTCATAATGAACCTCGCCGTAGGCGACATGCTGATCACCGTCCTTTGCGTGCCGTTCACGTCGGTCGCCCTGCTCAAGCAGTACTGGCCCTTCGGCAGCTTCCTGTGCCCCCTCGTCAATTACTCGATGGCGCTCTCGGTATTCGTCAGCGCGTACACCCTCGTCGCGATCAGCATCGATAAGTTCATGGTGATCATGTGGCCGCTCAGGCCGAGGATCTCGAAGGGGTTCGCGACCTCCATAATCGCCCTCGTGTGGCTGGTCGCCGGTACGACCGTCCTGCCGACGGGGACCTTCGCCAAGGTCTTGCAGCCCAAGGGGTACAAGGACTGCGATAGGTGAGTCGTTTTCCCTTCCCTTTAGCCTAGTGATTGCAGATGGAAAACGGCACGAATTTAAAGAGAAATTAGGAGTGTTTTTCTCGGGCGCCAGATTTCAGATGGTTCACTCGCTTAGGGCCCGGGTAGATCAATAATGTATAATCTGGCGAAAGTACCTAAAACTGGTTTCATTTGGGTAGGTTGGTAATAAGTTACGAAACAAACTGTAAATAGTGTACGTGATGCTCTAACTAGGAAAAAAATAATTGGAAAACATTTCTAACTAGGGTGACAGCTGAGATACATATTTGCAAAAGAAAATTGGTCAGAGAGAAAAACCCAAAAATAGAAGAATGCGGCAAAGAGAGAGCATAAAAAAGTCAATAATGAAGTATGTAAGTGAATTTTCAGTTAATTATTTTTAATGTGCAGTTAGAATTTAATTTCCTGATTTTTTAGCAGCTTAACTTAGTTTTTAGTTAACAGTCTGTATGAATGCGCCTTGTATTTGTTTCGAATCATTAAACTCGATATTTCTGTTGCCTTATTCATATGAACACTGCATTGTGTTAAGCAAATACATTATTGAATAGACTTGTTAGAGTCTCACAAACGACAATTTCTGAATATAACCGTCAAAATTTTACTAAACATTTTCCTTCATTCCTTTCGATCTCAAAAATGGCAATTTTTTATTAAAAGAAGAGAGTATCAGGGTGCTCGAAGAAACAATTTGAAAAATTTCATTTTTCAAAAGCCTATAACTTTTAAATGGATCATTTCCTCAAATTATAATTGATGTTTTCGAACTAGTTATTTCATGTACTTTCTGGTCATCAACAGGTTTTATCAAAATTCCACGTGGCCATTCAACAGACTTGCTAAAGTGGTAAAGGGGCAATTTAGGTGCACACATAATCAAGAAAGTTAGTTCCAGTACCTAAAACACACAAGCTTAAACTGCATATGACGCAGATTGTCATGTAGATGCGAGTAAATGGGAATCGATTTTGTGGAAATTTGCACATTAATGTTACCCAGTAGAAGTTCCCTTTCCCTTTGATAAATAAATTAATATCTGGCTTTTAACGTTTAGGGCTAAGGCAGAAAGTTGTTAGCAGTTAATCTACTTTACCCTTTTAAAAATGTAACATTTACGGAAACTCTCAGGAAACGCTCAGGAGGAAGCTGTTAGTCATGTAATTTCTGTCACGCGCATTACTCAAAATAAAATTTTAAACCTCCATTAAACATGCCGCTCCTCATCCATATAATACGGATATATCAATCGTGGTAGATGTAAGCGCTTATTCGTGTTGATTTACCGTGTTCATTAGAATTCTGTCCTGGCTTTTAAATCCCCGGCTATAATTGTCCGAATTGATGGAACCATTAGCGGATGAAAATACGCCGGAGAAACTTTTACAATTACTTTTAAAGTTCATTTCGCCCTTCCGATCCCTTCACGCAGAAAGACCGTAAAATCCGCGAAGAATTGCGCAGCACTCTAAATGAATTGCCGAACGTCCCGCTAAAATGATCACTTTTGTCGTCCCGAAACGACCGACCAGAAATCTTCTCTAATTCCGCCCACGGAACATCGGAAACTCATCACGGCCGAGTCGAAGCAACAAACTCGGTCGTGTTTCGATATAAAACCTGACACTCTCGGCCCGTCATCTTGTTACGCTCCCCCACGGAGGGACTTTTGACGAAAGCCGCCTCCTTCACTGTAGCACCGAACGCAGAAATGTGATTTCACTGTCCGTCCTGTCAGATGCAGCACACTCAATAAATCATCTCGACGGAGTGGATCCATTGAATTTTCAATCTTTCGTTTGGTTTCGGATGCGACTGATCGTCGATAGGGTTTTTTGATAAATCGCGCCCTTGCGGTGCTTCAGCACCATACATCAAAATGGTATTTTGACCAGGACCAGGAGTAATTACTGCTTCCAAATTTTGTAGCATAGCTGGTAAACGGGAGCGCTAATAAATCACACCAAAATACTTAAGAGCATCGTTTAATCGATTACTTTAAAAGACTTGTAACGGTAATTAAGCACCATCCCTCATTCACTGAGAACAGGGTTAATTTCTGTAGATTGTAACGTTATTATTACATTTTCCATTACCAGCAACATAATCATTATATTACTCATTTGAAGAAGCAGCATAAACTTCATTAACTCACTACCGAAACGTACAAGAAAGAAAAACCTGCTAATAAGGTCGTCGACCGATCTAAAATCGCGACTATATTAACTCTAAATCATCAGAAACCTAAAGCATTTTTGCTTTGAACAATGCGAATAGTAGGTAGGATTATCAAATAGAACTTTGGCTAAAATTGTATAAAATATCTGGATGAGCCGAAACTTACAGCTGAAAACTTAAACTTGAAATTGAAAGTTGGAACTGAAACTCGAGACCAAAACTTGAGACTGAAAACTGATGGTGAAACTTGAAACTGAAACTTGAGACTGAAACATGAGACTGAAGCTTGAGCCTAAAACTTGGGACTGAAACTTGAAGATGAAACTCATAGTAAAACTTGGAGGTGAAACTTGAAAGTGAAAATTAAAACTGAAACTTGAAATTCAAATTTGAAAGAGAAAGTTGGAACTGAAACTTGAAACTAAAACTTGAGAGTGAAAATTGAAGGTGAAACTTGAAAGAGAAATTTGAGACTGAAACATGAGACTGATACTTGAAACTGAGACTTGAGCCTATAACTTGGGACTGAAACTCGAAGGTGAAATTTGAAAGTGAAACTGATGGTGAAACTTGAAACTGAAACTTGAAATTCAAACTTGAAACTGAAACTAAAACTTGAGACTGAAACTTGAGCCTGAACTTTGAGACTGAAAATTGAAGGTGAAACTTTAAACTGAAATTTGAAACTGAAACTTAAAACAGAAAACTACAGCTTTTCTACCAAATTTTTGAAATTTATAACTGCCCAGAAAATTTTTCTACAAATTTACAAGACATTTTGGGGGAAAATTCCTGAAACTGAACACTGCAAAATGTCAATGAAGTTTCAGAAATAATTCTAGAGTTCAATTTGGAAAATGTTCTAGAGCATGGCTTAAAATCAAAAACCCCACATTTTCCATCGTAAGTTATTGATAGTTTGAAAGTTCCTTAGTGAACATTCTGGCAATTTCTTGAAACTAAAAACTTTAAATTTTCTGCACGTGTCCAAAACAAAGGTTTCAAAAAAATGAAAGATAGAGAAAATATTCTGGGGAATACTTACAACTGAAAACCTCAGATTTTCTGAGAAGTGATATTTGCAAGGGTGGAAAAATTGTTAGTATCCACAACTTTGAAAGAAATGTAGGGGGTTTTTGGAATGGAAAATTCCAGAATTTCAGTGAAGTGTCAAAAATGATTCTATACGGCTCTAGACAGCTGACCAGTACAACTTTGGGAATTATTCTACAAAAGTTGTAGGACACTGACAACTTCATACTATACACTGTACTTCTAACTTTATTCTATATATTTGGAAGTTATAAGACAAGAAACCGAAAACGTTCGACTTTTCATTAGGTGTCTAAAGTAGTCCTAACTATCCTGGTAATCTATACAGTAGAAAAAAAGGCTAAAAGAGCGGCTGAAAAGTTCCTTTACTGAGACTTTAAGGACTTTCCTAAGTTTTGATCATTACTTGATACTGATGGAAACCACAAGAGAAGGGCTAAAGCCGTTCCCAACTCTGTCGAATTAATAACTTCGTTAAATAATTCTTCTAGAAAAACGTAAAATACACACCGCAACTTTTAAGAGCCTCTCGAGGTTCTTTTTAATCAAAACGTTTCACCTCAAATCACTTAATGTTACCCATGTCGAAATTTTCGAGTAATGTAAACGTAATTTAAATACTTAACTCTCGAAGCAAAGCTAAACATAGCGTTAGTACCTTTACAAGCTTTATTCCTTTCCAAATTCCACACTAAACATGAAACAGAAATAATTTCCCTTCGAAGTTACGTTCTCTTGGAGGTAAAGAATTTTTCAAATTCGCATTACAGTCTCGAAATTAAGGGACAATCAACTATTATGGCCTCGTTGCCCCTGAGGTTTTAGAGCCCTATTTGAGCGACGATAATGTCTATTGCGCGAATATGGTTTAGTGTCCATAAAAGAAAACAATTGGAAGACGTACTGAACAAAAGCGGGAATCAATATACTAAAAACGTGGTTTTTCCGAAATTAACGGTTTGGATGAGATAAAAAAATAATTGAATTATACAGAGCGTGAACATTTTGGAGAGTTATATAACATGTTGTATAACATGACTGTATAACTCAATTGGCTTTGTAAGAGAGTGTAAGCAGGCGATGTTTACGTTGGGTTTTTCCGTCGACCCTGTAACAATATGTTATCTTAACAAGTTGTTTTTTTTAAATCACGTAGATTTATAGACTACTACAGTTATGTAAACTGATAGAAGACGAAAGCAAGTTAATAAAATCTCATTTTAAATCTTCGTTTTAACGTTAGCATTTCCGATAATTAAATTTTTGCGCAGGTACATCTGCAGGGAGGATTATTCGAACGTCGGCCATGAATACGGTATCCTCTACACTCAGATCCTGATGGTGATGCAATACGTCATACCCTCCATAGTCCTACTGTTCACCTATACCAGCATAGCGAGCGTGATCTGGTGCCATCGAATACCGGGCGAAGCGGAAAACTCCAGGGACAAGAGGATGGCCAGGTCGAAGAGGAAGGTAAATAATTATTTAATGCGTTCTTGTGGCGTTTTGGGGTCTTTTAAAAGTGAAAAACCTCCATTTTTCCTACCGCTCGAAATTTTCCCAGTGTTTTTTGTACCGGTCTGGTATTTCGTTAACCACAGAAAGCGGAGATTAAAAAAGTTAGGGTAACATCCCCTGAACTTCCCACAACTACACGCGAGGTGATATTTTATCATGACGGAAGGCGGCCGAAGAAAAAACTGACACTTCCCTGATAGATTTATCGGCGCTCTATTCTGCGGAGGAGTAAATGACGCACTTCAAAGGTATGTAAATCATCCGCGGACACGCAAAAAGGGCCCGTTCAAGCGCGAATCGAGGGAGAATCGGTCCCATAAATCGAGGAGGTTCTTTCGCGATAACTCTCGAACTTCGCCTCCGAGTAGGTGCTTTTTTATTCGACATGAATCGTCTTTGTCGGAAGTGCGTGGGGAAAATATTGTATAACACAACAACCTGCGGTAAAAGGGATAATATATTTACGTAGGAGGAAATGGATAAAAACCGAGGGTTGACGTAAACACGGGGTAAACGTACTCTTACATATTAGAGGTTCCTGCCACTTTCGCTCAATAAAAACCCCCGTGGTAGGTCACGAACGGGACCCCGGCGGGCGCTCCCCCGGATTATGAAATACACTAATCTTGCCATTCGAAATAGTCCAACGCGCCTTCCACTGCCACGCGAAAAACGGACGCCGAGCGACTCGGAATTACAATTTGGGTTACAAAAAGGGTTAAGCCCCCTCCGGCCGAAGAATAAAACCCCACGAGACGTAACGGACGAAGGAATTTTCGACCTCGGAGTAATTCAATAGAATGGGATGCGATAAAGTCCGCTGCGCCTCCTTGAGGATGGGGGGAGGTCAGCGTGTCGTTATCTTAACGCCGTTTAGTTTGGGGCAATTTGCGAGCAAACTACATGAGTGAACACGAGGAAAGGGACACGCAATAGCAACAGCAAGAAGCCAAAGAGAGCTGGGGATATAAACAAGCCGTCAAGTGTTTGTCACCTGCACACGTAATACTAGAGTGAATGAGTAATTTAATGGATAAATGGACTAAGATAACTGGAACTAAGATAACTGATTATTGACTTTTTTGGTGGTTCCTTTTTGGTTTATTGCTAAACACAATTCCTCCACATAACCCTACTATAATTTGTACACGAGACAAAGTTATTTTGCGTGTACTTCCCGCACCCGAGACCAAACGTCTCCCGTTTATCCTCCAAGGATTATTCAATTTTCTCACCAGCCGATGAATTTCCATCGTAACTCAGCGTAAAGCGCTACCATATCATTAGCTGCAACCCCCCGAGTTAAGCCCTGCATTATATTTTCGCTCAGGGAAACCGGTAGGGAAATTGTAAACAAAATGCGGTAATACGGAGCAGGAAGGGTGTACAGGTGGAGGACACATAAATACTAAAAGCTTCCACCGAACACGTCTACGGGGACAGTAAATCTTTCTCTAAAGAATTTACTTCGGGAAGTAAATATCATACAGGTTAACGTCGAGGAAATCTCTGTTTAAATGGAAAGCATAGCCGACCTTTTCTATGTTCTTAATCCAAGGCCAAAATTAGTTCACGCTTTATAAATCTGCAAGTTATTAAGCGTAACTTAACAACGTGAATATAAATATTAGTTTCTTGAGGTGTATTATAAATTGCTATTAATATTATTATTCGTTTTCGCTTTGCCCTATTCTTCGGATTCCTTTGTATTCGCTATCTGCTTCTCCGTCAATAAAGAGGACACAGGAAGAAAGTGTATTACAAATTATTATTATTATTATTATTATTATTATTATTATTATTATTATTATTATTATTCGTTTTCGCTTTGCCCTATTCTTCGGGTTCCTTTGTATTTGCCACATGCTTTTTCGTCAACAAACAGGACACACTGAATGTAATCACATAAACACGCATTTCTAAGGGGGAAGCGTTTACTATTCCCTTTATTTTCTTGAACCACTAAACAGGGCGCATTTTTGAATTTATAAAGAGATGCTGTGCTATCAACTATTTTGAAATGGACTTTAAATGCTGCTCGAGGGAATCCGGGGAAGAAGAATTTTTTTGTCGGTTTTGCGACAACATTGAACTTGAAAAGATGTCCAAAAGAACTTTAATTCCTCGGTCTATTAGCGATATTACGGATCTTATGTTAACATGACAATCATGAAGCATCCATTAATCAAACTTTCCATTTGAGCTAGGAGACGACGTAAAAACTTTGAAAAAATGGAAATTTAATTGTGAAAATGTTTTTACTTTTTTCCATGGCGACGTCAGTCCCATGTCATCTTCAGGAAAAACTTGTTTTCTGCGAGCTTCTTTCGCAACGCTTGTGATACCCGGAAGAAAACTTCCCCGACTTCTATCGTCCGTAAGGAATTTAGTACGTCAACGTTTTTATAAGGAAGCTCATGAATAAAGTCAGTAGTTGCAAAAACTGCTCAAGGGATTATCGTAAAGAGACGGACGGGCAGCGGAGTTGTTTTATTAATGCTGAAATTTCAGGATTTCTTTTGGGTAATGGAGTATGGGTGTAAATGCCAAAAACATTCAAACATCAAACATCAAAGGCATTTTGATCATATTTTACGTACATGGGCCCAAAAGCTTTATCAAGTGCATTTTAGGGATTCTGTATTGTTTTTTAGGAAATTTTTTAGGCGATAAAAGCAAAGGAAGATATTTGGCTTCCTTTGGCACCTCGAAAGACTCATAAGGTTTATTTAAAAAAAAAACCATTTCAAAGACATTTCCATGCATAAAAATCATACCACATGGCGATAAAATCTATTTTCTCACTGCCTGACAATTACCCACTAAGTCACATAGTTTTTGGAGCAAAGACAATATTGTCACCGTTTTTTGAAAATTTTTCTTTAAGAAAATATTACATTTCTGCTGACTAAAGGCCTAATCCCTCAATTTTTAAACCCCAAGCAGTACAAAAATACAAGGTGTTTGGAAAAAATAAGGAAAAAGTACCAAAATACCCTAAAAGTGTGTGAACTTTAAATTGGTACCCATTCGGCCCACCTGGTCATTTTAGGGGATGACTGGGGCAGTCAAAAGTACAACTTTTTCTCTTGAATAAAAAATTACTGGGGTGTGATCGTTTTACAAAAATATTAACATATTTTTCGTAAATCTCACGTCCAATAATACACTCCTTTCCTGACCAGTGATATAATAATCTTTTCGAGATTAAAAGTATCCATTCATGCTCGGAATAACCAAATTTAATCATCGACGAAGAAAATCTCGTCTGCCTCTGTGGAAAAAGTGTGAACTCGTGAAACAATTGAGAATTAAATTAACAACAATTAAAAGCAACAGGCGGCACTTTGGGCAGTTTCACGAAGAGAAAAGCAGGAGGGAGCGAATTTAACTGAAAAATAAATCCTCCATCGAGCGAAAATCAAAATAAACCCCATCCACCAACCCGATAAATGGGGCCGCATTCCCATGAGAAATGTTAGTGGAGAGAGAAAATCGACCACCCTACTTTTCCCCCGATAGTACGTATCAGAAGTTATTTAAGGACCGGGAAACTATGCGATTATTCCGCGCCAATTACTAGCGTCATCTACAAGAAATCACACGTTCTAAATCGGGAATGGGAGAATGGGCGAACTTGTTCACTTAAAGAACATCAATTTTCGCTATTAGCGTTGTCCTGCACCTCGAATACTTCGAAGCCTAAAACTTGACTCGATATGATTAATGATGTTTTGCCGGCATTTTATTATGAAGAGGGGGAATCTTGGCGGGACTCTTACGTTACAGCGTGGCTTGACTTTTAGTTAGATTATGAATTTAGCATGTTTTTCGGGTGCGGTAGCTCGACGGAATTTTCGGACTTGTTATTTCACGCTGAATATTTATTAGGTTTTCGATTTATTCCGCAACGATCTAATGCAAAGTGGCAAGGTAACATCCGCAAAATATCAATTTATTTTTGATCGTTTTGATTGATGCGCTCATAAATTAATTCTGTGAAACACCCCATGAAAACACGAGCGTTTTGTTTACGACGAAAATGATTTTAAGTAAATAACCTAAACGAAAATGGATAACATGTCATAAACCACACCCCCCGTTAAGATACCCCCTCACTCATGGAATATTTACTCCTTATGATTACATTATTTTAAGGATTAAAAAGAAAGCCATCACTACCAGAAAAACTCCCCAAATATGTGGAATATTTTCTTAATTATTGGACTACTCCAATGTGCCTAAAAGAATTTCAGCACCTTCAGAAATGTAAAACTCCAATGTCGATTACTACAAATTTTCTACTTGATAATACGTTTCCTGTTTATTTGCGCTCAGCAAAAGTTAAATAAGTTCACGTTATCCTGGCCGGCATTACAAAGAAATTTTATTTAGACACCGTTTAAATTACGTACGTCTCGCTATCCCTGTTATTCTTTTCAACTCCATAAATCCCGGTAAAAGTTCCAAGCTTTGAAGGGGATCTGTTATCATCAAGCCGGACGTCCATCATTCCCCTTTGTTTGTATACCGAGTTTCAAATATAACTTCGAAAATGTTTAAACGCAAAACTGTTTATTTAAATCTCGACGATTTATTTCGATTTTTTCCTCTGGATATCTATCTTTTCATCGGACCCCTCGAGCGCGAAAACTGGCGATCTGGCCAATATCACATCGGTAGGTAATTATAAAATAGCTAATTAGCTTCGATTTTCCCTACGGTAGGATCGAAGGTAAAATCGAAGTAATCACAACTCTGATTTAGGAATCGTTTAATGTTAAATTGCATATCAGTGTCAATAAAAAGGAAACCTAGTCGATTCGTCGACAGTTTCGCCTTGCACTTCGCCACTTTCGAGGTAAAGGCAGATCGCTGTTTACTCGCTTTGAAATTTTATATCTCACTCCATCACTACAAACATGTTTACCTAATATTTTTCAACCATTAATTGTGCTATCGACGTCAAAAAGTTTATTTGTATGTCAATTTTCATTTCGGGACTGGAACTTGAATTTTTATAAAATTTTCAGTTTCCTTTAACAAGCCTAAGCCTAACACTAAGCCACATGGATGTGTTGAACGTCTCGTAAGTATTGATTGGTCAATGTTAATGGCTAGATATGACAATTTTATATAGCAAATTTCTAGTCATCATAAACTTGCTTACTCATCAATATAATTTTTTTTCCTTTGGTAGGTATTCACTACGAAACAGACAACTACGATCCAACAAACCAAAACAACAATCTTACTGAAGCTGGGTAAATACGCATCATCACTGCCATGTATTCAGACAGCCAAGCAGTAATTAAAGTGTTCGACTCTGCCAAAGTTGATAAGGGACGTTCTAGAAACCCTAAGAAAAACTTGGAGTAGGTACTCCATGTAGATAACGAAAAGACTCATGTGCAGAAACCTAGAAAAAGCCTCCAAGAACTTCTGTTGCCTAGAAACCTCGTGTGGATTCTCGAGACCTTTAGATCTTTAGGCCTTTAGATAAAAGGCAGGAATTTTAGGCTGTAGACTCAACAAACATATGAATACTCCAGGCCTGGTAGAACACTCTAGTTGTAGATTAGCCAAGAGGATGAGGAAACGGCGGAACACGTACCATATTACTGCGAAGGTCCAGTAACTTCCCCTGGTGGGGTATAGATGCCGAAAAAGTGTACATTAATAAGAAACTAATGGAGTCAAAGTGATATAAAACAGATAGGCATGATAAATCTGAAAAGGGCGCAATGTAAGAAGCCTTTTGTACGACAGAAGTAGTAGTAGGACAGTAACTACCTATAAAACTGTCCCTGGAGCAACTCTAGGCGCAAATCTAAAATTTGAAATGAAGCTTTAAAGAGGATATTAATTTATCTAGTGGAACGGAAGGCAAAAACGGTTTATGTAGCGTCTAAGCAACGTACCTTTAGAGCAAAGCTTTTTATTGCACTCTTTAATGCAAGTAAACGTAGAGAAAGTGATAGAAGAATTCGCGCTACATGACCATGGCGCCTATGCGTATATGGCATAGTGGGAGGGGAGATCATACAGTTTTCGCTCCAATATCTCGCATAACTCGCTAAATACACGCTCGAAATACAATTTCGATCGTTCGAACCGCATGCTTCAACCTCCATTGAACCAAATAACCGATCGACTTCGTCCCGCGTCGGTTCCTCGAATTCTACCGCACGATTTGTACATTTTGTGCCTCGCTCCTGTTTATTTCAATTCCCCTTTGAGGATACGACCCGGTGTGTTTGCTTTCAGGCGGTAGAAACAAACCGTACGCAGCGTAAAAGTGGTGCCATCAATCTTTTTCGACGTTCGAAATTCGCCCGAGGACTCGGCAAACGTTTCGGCGGAAATTTAATCTGGAAAATTTTGAGTACGCGCCGGGTAATGGCGACCGTTTAGTTGCGCATTAATTACATCTGCCGACCGCTAATTGTCACTGAAAGTGAGTGAATATTTTGATGCTGACGGCGCGATAATTTCGTGTAAATGTAAATTTATGAGGCGGGAAAGTTGTGTTATCGTATTCGGGTATTTTTTAAGACCACCGGGTAACTAAAGAACGCTTCTACTGTTAATGCCTTTCGACGTGGAAATTCGAATCGTTTCTGTTAAAACTGGAAACGCCGTCCTCACATAAGGCGATGCTAATGAAGTCAAACCCATAACGAATTAATTCATTTGTTTTTAGGAAATTTGAATTATCCTATTTTTTTTGCATAAATATTCATGAACATTATCACGTTATGTCCACCCTCGCTAACCCATTTCGTCCCCGCTTTTCTACACTACACATATTCTCACACAATAATACACGGTTTATATGCTGTAAGAATTACTTAAGTGTGAAAAAGCATACCGTTACAGTTGCTCTCTTAAAGTGCTGACAACTGGAAAACAATCGTAATTACGTCACATTTTTCAAGCAGTTTTCCCATGTGCCATTAAGGGTGGTTAGTAATTGGCAAAGAAGAGGAGAAACCGTATATTTCAAAGAAAAAACAAAAATTTCAATTCTTTTTCCATTCCTTTTATGGTTTTTTGAATTTAATTCAACAAAAAACAAAAAAATTAACTTCCTAAAGTACGTTTTGATAGGACATTCAATTTCCTACAAAACAGTTCCTCACAAA
This sequence comes from Cryptocephalus primarius, assembly GCA_963576515.1. Classification (NCBI taxonomy): domain Eukaryota; kingdom Metazoa; phylum Arthropoda; class Insecta; order Coleoptera; family Chrysomelidae; genus Cryptocephalus; species Cryptocephalus primarius. The sequence continues at coordinate 2,891,516 of OY754945.1, read as the reverse complement.
TTTGAACTAAAAATGCATAGTTTTTGAGTTATAGCCGAAAAACCAAAAAGGGACCTAACCTTCCCTCTTCTCAAAAACGCACCCTTAAATTTAATCGCACCTCGCAGTTTTACCCTCTTTATATACCAATTGAACATCTTAGGTCGATTATAAGACAGTCAATAACTTATATATATATAAGTTATTTAAGTTATATTTACTATTTACTTATATTTGCTTTACTTCTTATGTTATATTTACGACTGAAGACATGAGTAAACCAATGGCAGAAAATTTGGTTCTTAAATAATCCTTAACCATTTAAAGTTACTATATATTAAAATGTGAAGATATTGAATTATTTTTCCCCTTAAAATAATCGAGTTAATCAGAGTCTTATGTTATTAGTGAAGGTCGTTATCTCTTATCTAGGTCGTTAAAGAGCAGTCAACGTGACTCAGCTGATAGGTCTAATTTAGCTCTTTAAATTGCAATAATCATTAAGCAACCTTTGCGGCTAATCGAGAATTTTAAAATTTTGTCATCCTTACGTAATAATTTTGATTTTAAGTTATTGATTCTTGTTATTTATCTTCCATATACCAATCAGATATTGCGTTAGGCATTCATGTGTTGGTAAAGTTTGTTATGCCCACTTAAATTCATTTCAGGATAGACTGCGTTCACGCCGAATTTCAGGAAACGTCAAATAGAAAGAGGGTTGACGCAGAGACGTTTTTGAAAATTCCCCGCCCAGTTGCCCTGTTCAGATATCCCTAAACACTGATCAGAAAATAAGCAAAGGCAAAATCGTCACTATTATTGTCCCGACCCTTTTGTGCCAAAAAGATTCGACATACTCCACCTCGCCAGTGGTCGTTGAAATTTAGGTTGCCTCTAGAGTCCATATTTTTTTAATGAAAACCCAAGGTTTTTCCTGTTTTAACCAGAGATTTTTACGATGGCAAAAAATTGGCTAGTCGCTCAAGAAAATTTTAAATCAAAAAAGATTCAGTAAGTTAACTACAATTTAATGCTTTACTCTTTATTATAACATTGACGTTTAATTGTGGTTGAATCTCTGCTAAACGAGTTAAACTGTTACGATTTTTTTAAACACAATGTGCGTACTCGTGGGCTTCTCTTTATAAGGCTTTAAGGAAAGTTATATTTAATTTCAAAACTAGATTTTTTGAAAATTAAAAACAAACAAAAAAAAATCGAGTAACGTCCATTCTTAACTCGGTTATGAAAAAAAATCTTCGACGTTTCCGCCTGAACCGATTTTCGATTCACGTAACATCAATTTTAAGCTTAATTTTCTCCTTGAGCGAAAAGCCTTTTGATCTTGCTGCAGTTGATCCTGCGGGAATACTCGCACGGCTGCAAATAATCATTCTCCTGAGCGCCTCACCACCATAAGACACATTTATAATACGCCTCCTTCGAAAGTCGTTAAACTTGATAGGATTATATCGGATTCGCTGCACAGCGTCGGTATTAAGTTCTGACTTCGAGTAAATAGAGGAGAACTTCGCCAGGAAAAAAGGAAGAGGAGCACACGTTACCACTACGTACTAATACAAAGCAACAGTTGCTTCGTCGGAATATAAGAGAGAAATCTTAATTGGTTTTAAGTTGTGAAGTGAAGGGGAAAAGATTGTTTAAGGCGTAGTGTTTAATTGTTTGCGAAATGATGTTTTCTTTAATTAATCAGCGGTTTGTTCCGTCTGAAAGTACCAAATAGATAAAAATTGCATGACTCGATTGTTTCAAAGATCCAGTAGCTCAGTTTATAGAGTTTTCTATTGGTAGATAAAATTTAACAGCAGATGGACCAAAAAACTTTGTTTAACATGGATCAAAGGTGATAAACACCCAAAATCAACACAAAATATGAACTTTTGTGTTTTTTTAAACAATAAAAATTTATAAAACTAGGTCGTTTTTCCGTTTTTTCACAGGAGCGTGAAAATTTTTGACGGAAATGCAATACGTTTTACAGACGATTTGTAGAGAATTAAAAGACCTTCAAAATGAGCGTTTCTAAAAGGCGATCCGAGTATTTTTCACAGAGAAAATTTGGAAAAACCGTTTTAATATGGACCCTTTTTCAAAAATTCACAGCTTTGTCCAGTTTAAAGCTGAAGCGCTTATTTTGCATGAAATGTTAGGTTATTATGTCTACATTAAGCATGCAAAAGTTGGATTCAGTCGGATGAATAGTTTTTGCGCAATTACGTTATTAACAATATTCAAAGAAATTTTGAAAAATTCGGTGTATTAACCGAGATGGGCCGATTTTAATTTTTCAAACGGTTTTTGAAAGATATCAAAACCTACAATTTGACTATTTTGGATTTTCATATACGTTTGAGGAAAAGTGCGAATATCTCTAGTCAACCGAAAATACTTGCAGTTAGCGTATAGATTAGAATGAATTTTGTTAGTGCATGGAAACAGATCCAAATTTTTCTCAATAAGGAGTGCATAGGGCAATTTTTACACATAAATCATACACCATTTAAGCACCAAACAAATTTGAAACCTACAATTTGATCCAATTAAGTGCCAAAATTACCATATGCTAGCCCAAATATTTAGTCAGCTGAATGTAATAAATTTAAATCTGGAAAATAATGCACAAAATTAACTAGAAGAAAGGAACATAAAACATAAAGTCTATGTAAAACATGGAGGGATTACCGAACATAGGAGGAATTCATTGTATGTAGTAACAGTATAGCAAAATAAATTTCTGCACTACAAGAATATAATACGAAATGCAGACTTTGATGACATATCTGGTTATTTTCTCTCCGATTCATTAAAACCACTATCGAGTTTCTACCAATTACATCGACCATCGATTTTGAAACGCATATTGCCAATGTGGACAAAACTCATTATAACATTGTAATTAATTTCAATCACGTCATGCAGACACAAATTTTCAAATAAATTCATTAAATCCTTGATACCTAAAAAGTGTCAATAACTGACACGGAAATATAACGGTCGAAGTGGGTATGCAGAGCGTGTCGAATTGGAATTAAATTCCATTGCAGCTGTACTATTTTATGGCGAATGCTTTTGTAGAGTCCGCCCACCCCGAGTAAACACATTAGAAACATTTGCATTAACCGACACGAGCTTTAACATCCTTTTGTACAAAGTTCACGAACTAAATTTCGCCACGAGACAACCATACGTACACGCATGTGATGTTAAAAGGGCCTAAACCCTAAAGCATTTCTTCGGGCACATTAAATTATAACAACTCTCGTGGTTATAGCTGTTTCGGTTTTAATCGAAAGTTTTAAAAGCGTAGAGCTAAAAGTAATGACGATGATTTCAGAGCCAGAAAGGGGGTAAATTATGAAACCACGTCCGGCGTATAATGGAAAGCGTGAATGCAGTACGTACGAATCTTTAATTCAAAACTAACAAAACGTGCGGTGCGAAATTTGCCGCACAAACAAAAAAATTACCCAAAATTACTACGGTTAACAGAACTTTATTTAAACGTTGACCAGCATGGAAAATAGTAACGCAATGTGAAAATAGTCCACGTATACTTAAAAGTATTAAAACCTGCGTGTAATTAAATAGAAAAGTATATAATAGAGAGAATATTTAATGTCGCTAAGTATTAATACACATTAAACAAGGTTGGGTGACTCATTTTAGTGGTGTCTAATTAAAACCTGTTTTTAAGGCACGCATTTACAAACCAGTCAGTCTGACAGGAATACCTGTCAAAAGTTTGGAAAACGTGGGAATGAAATTACCTCATATATAAAATAATTACTCTACCATTGTAAACGATTTCTTGTCTGTAACCCTTAAAGGGGGAACGCCATTTTGGAACTTTTAAAAAATTTGATTTTTGGATTAAATGATGAAATAGGCGCCTTTGCCATCGTCATGTCTTTATACGTAAATACACCGAGTCGCAGAACTAAGTACGGATTTTTAAAATATTTCTTACGAATTTTTCATTAATTTGTAGGCAGTTTTCTAATTATGCAGAATCGAACAGTTTGCTGGATTTTTGCTCCAGATGGGGCTTCAAACAAGAAATATCTTTACACTTTACACTAGTGATCACCATAATTGATTTGCTTATTGTGCTTCCTAAGTCCTTTTAAAAGATTTGCAAAAAAGTTCTGATGTCCCTCGCCCAAAGTGGGGAAATTTTTCTAAACTCGCTACTTTGGTGGATTATCACATAAGTACCTTTGTTTTGTTCTACATGAAGATTAATTCATATTAAATATATTCGTATAAACATATCAATACTTTCGGTTAAATCAGTGGTTTTAGAGAAAAGTAGAATTTTAAGCGGCAATTTAATTGGCGCATTCGCCATTTTATGCACCGTATAACTTGGAATAAATTCAGTAAATCAAAGACAGATTTTTTGTTGGAAATGTGCTCGGACAGGTCGATTAGTATTTTGAATTGCACTTTTTTTTCGTAAAAAAAAATGTTATACAGCGTGTGCCACATTCGAGATATGATGTCATCGATAATTATTTCAAATGGCAAAACTTTTATCATAATTCTTAAGGGGTGCATCAAGTTCCACATGTGTATCAAATATCAAATTTTTATTCCTTGTCGCTTAAAAGATATTTAACGAATATCAAATCATTCGAAATTTGATCAACTGATCTTTCTGATATCAACTCAAGTAATATATTTCTTCAATAAATGCTTATAATGTTGTCCATTAACTAACTGACAGTATCTCTCTCCTACTGTCTCCTACTCCTACTATACTGTACTGCTGTCTTATTCGTTGTTGGACTTTAAATAAGATAAAGAGGACCTTAAGAGTGGCCTCCCAGGTCTCCGGATTTAACACCAATGGACTCTTCCTTATGGGAGTACGTGAAAAGCAAAGTTTTTAAGACCAAAACGGGAAACATTGAGCAGTTCTTTAAAAAAATACTGGATGACTTCAAATCTCAAATTTGGTGCACGCTGTATAACATTTTTTCCGGCAAAAAGAGCAAAAAAAAACTAATTGACCTGTCTGAGCATATTTATAAATGTCAGTTTGATCAAGAAGCTATCAATGTGTTTATCATAGTACCGACCGAATTAAAAGCAGTTATTTGAGTCTAGAAATAAAATGAATCTAAATTACGCCAGGCCATTTTATACTTGGACCCACACTTTTTGAAATATTTAAAGATTTTGGAATTGTAAACCTAAATTCAAACTTCATTTGTGCAACATACAATTAAATTAGAACAATATAATCGCACACAGTATTAGCTGAAAGATTATTACGGGAGATAGTTTTATATTCTGATGATAAAATTATAAGGGTCGGTATAAAACCTACCCTAAAATACTCTCATCCCCAGTATTCAACATCACTTTTAAGCTTTAACAAAATTTAAAACAAGGCCAATAATAATAATAATAGAAATAAGGCAATAGTATGCATAAGGGGCAATATAACGTTCAAAGGGGAAAACATGATTAATTTACGTATATGTAAATTCATCAACCCTGGGCATATAAATGATTTAAAATTTAGATATCGGTTTAGAACTTGCTGAATTTAAAAGCGGAGTCACGTTAAGTTAATTAATTAATAGGTGAATAAGTTCTACACTATAGAAAGGCGGAATAACTAATTCAGAAATCGGAATGCCTCATTTTCGGTAGGAAACAGGTTCCTAAGCTTTATAACACCTGAAACTGAATCTAATTTAAGGGCTAATTTAATATTTACCAACAATTTCAATTCTTGTTTGAATACGAGACGTCACAAGAGAATTGTTTAAACGGTGGTGTAAATGGAAGCAATAATAAAACTAAACGAAACTTACCATTAGAGAACGAAGGAGACGTCCCTGTCTGCGCTGAAAAGAAAAACAAAATTTTATTAAAATTGGATTGATTGGGCTAGAAGAAAAAAGTATTTGAAACGGTTTCAAAAAATATTCCAAAAATGTAATAGTATTCACAGGTACTGATATATTGATCGATTTGGTATAAAATGTTAGGGGTGATTTAATTTTCCTTTTTAATGGATGATTATCGATTACATATCATGAGAAAAAAATGTGGACACTTTTTTACCCGGAACACATGCTAACGTTATAAAATATTGCAAACGGAAAACATTCCATTTCCGTTGAACAAAACGCTCAAACAGTGGCTTTTAATAAAGGTGTGCTCAGAGAAACCAACAAAAAGTTAGGTTAGGCGTTTCCAGGCGTCATTCCCTTACTATCGAAGTTACCATATCGCCCTAGTTTCTCCACCCCATTTAGTCCATTTCGCTCATTTGGCAGGTGATATTTACCGCATCGCTTGCAGTATACACGCGCCCATGCAATTTGCGGTCTCGACTTTGATTCATAATGTGTGGAAGTAATTGGGAATTCCAGTAAATTATCCCCGTTAAGGGATGCGAGATGTTGTATGAGGACCTCGATTGCGAATTAATATTTATGCGCACATTACGCGAGGCGAGAGACTTCGCATGTACTTTTAATGAGTTAAGGTCAGTACGGAGCGCGGCGTGAAGTGAAGCAAGGGGAAGTTATATAGCCAAAGTTTCGCCAAGTATATGGTACAAGCGGCTTAGTTTACAAGATGGGCTCATATTAGATTCATGCTGGGGAAGCATCGATGATGAATCATATTGTTAAATAAAGCAAGCTTTGTGCAGCTTCTAAAAATATTCGCAATTAACACATTAGCACAAAAACGTTAAAAAGTCTGTACAAGCATTAGTTAGTTATGTACTACTAGCAGAGTTACTTGGATATAATGCCAGTTATCCACTGTCTACTCCTGGAGATTTTTGGTGGGGTTCCCGCCATACTACTAAAGCTACTTAAGTAACGATATTAAAGTTTAAATAAGTACTCCATGGAAATTAGACAAAACCAAACTATATTTTGGGAAAAAATCCTACTTGCGATTTTAATATTCCGGGTAAACATTTTTTGGCAAAAAATTGCGTTTTTATTTTTTTTTAAAGTAAATCTAGTCGTACTGTCTTGAAATTTGCAAAATATGTGGGTACGTATCTTATGTAAGGAAAAAGTTACTAGGGAAAGTACGAATATTCAACAATTTTTCCCTTAATGTTTATTAGCCGGGACTCGCTTCAAATTTTAGGGGAAAAAAAGGAAAGAAAATGGAAAACAATCATTTTGAAAATAAAATGCGAAATGTAACGGCAACATTAAAAATAATTTCGATTCCACTAGCGAAAATGCTGTTCCAATTTTTGACTTAACAATAATTTTAGCCGGTGCAGCTAACTTCACCCCTTTTTCCACCACGTAATCCTTCCAAGCGTCCAGTTTTGAAGCTTTTTAGAGTCATGCAGGGGCCTAAGTTATTCTCCTGAAAAGTACCACGTTTCTAACAACTCGAGAAGTACCTCATCAAATTTCATCCCCTCTTCTACCCCTTGGTAAGTGAAAATACGAGCGTTTAAATAGTTATCGAAACAAAAACAAACACTATCGGTGAACAAAAAATAATGTCAACTGGCCAACTGAAAACTTTAGTAGCTAACGTAATTTTTTCACAGAAACGTCTCCCATCATTAGTTATTTATGCATTTTGATGGGTGGCAATTTGATAATTATCGTGGCATCATCTCTCCAGTCCCATGTTACGTGTTTGCTTTTACATACCTTACATTTTATATACGAATCAAATTAATCATTTGACATAAACACAAAAAAAATTGTTTACTTGTCAAAATCTACATTATATGGCACGACCTACAAAATATTATTTATGTAATTAAATGAAAAAGGACGAAGTAAAATAATATCAAGTTTTTACATCATAACATTTGCTTTGATACCATTAAAAAACGATTAGAATTGTTCTTAGGGCAAAATACACAAACCGTAATTAATCGTTTTAATGTAACATTAAATTTGATGGATCGCCGAGTACTTTTCTCATGTTTTATTTTGAACGAAATCCAAGGAAAATTTACTCATACTACAATGAATTCCTATTTGAAACTCCCTTAAGTGTTGACATGTCTAATTTTAAAATTATTTGAAAATACTGGCTACTTATAGCCAATCTTATGCAATGATGGCGGATTCACAAGGTTTGAAAAGGGATAAAAGGGCAGATAGAGCGAAAAGAAAATATTCCCGAGCTAAAGCTGGGCTAAGAAAATCTTTCGACCCCCTATACCCATTTTCTGCTATCTATAACGTCAGCATTTAAAAATCAATAAATCACAACCAACAGACACTATCTATAGAGACTTTATAAGTCAACGTTTGACGCAGTTTAGTTCAACCGGATAATCGATTTTTTCCGTCTCGGTTGAAATTATAAAACCAATTAATATCTACCGATATTCATGGGATACGTTAAATCCATCGAGAACACCCACCTTCGTCGACCTCAGCCCTGAAACTTTGCACCCAGCCCATCCTTTAATTTAACGTCCATAATAACGAAGCCGATCTCTCTCGTACATATCCCTAACGTTAATTGGATTATTTTACGAATTTTCTCTTAGGAGACAAAAGGGACGTTCTCTCCGAAATTCGGCGGTGTTCCCTCTCCATTAATCATCCTAACAATTATTGTTTGTTCGAAAGCCTCAGAAGTTTCGCTGAAGACTCGGCTATCTGTTATCCCGATTTGAGGGGGAGATTTCTTTCGAGTCGAGATATCACGACTCATTTGTATGAGTAATGGGATATTTCAGGAAATGCGCCAAGTTGTACTTGTAAACACAACTTGTAATCCTGACAGCGATATAATTAATTTAACGGTTATGTTATATCAGAGCCGTTATACAAGGATGTCGGGTAAGGTTGACTTAACTAGAAGGAATGGGATATTTTCTTGTGATTACTTCCACGTTTTCACATTTAAAATCGCTTACATCACTTGTTTCACACAATTCTACACTTACGTTAACCTTTGAGATTCACCTCAGGACGAAGTATCAAACTGAGAGGTGAAAGTATGGTATTAAGGGAGTTAAGCCTGATCGGAGGCGCTGATTCGGTGTCTACGTTAAACTTAGTTCTTCCAGCTCTAATGGCTCATGCGCAGTAACGAATTGGTTATTGAATTATTAACAAATTCTTGGGAAAGTTATGAAGTTTTTAAGAAAATTTTAGTATGTGATTCCCTAAAAAGTTATGGTTTAAACGACGTTCTGGAAATTCAAAAGCTGATGCCTCTTTGGATGAAATATTGATCGATTATGATGTAAAAATGATAGAAATGCAACTAGCAGGCCATAGAGGTTAAACGTGACAGTTTTACTGAAAAAATACTAGGTGTAATTGACCTACAACATAACATGGAGAGTTTGCTTTTTATAACCAAGTATAAATTATTTCTTGATCAATTGTTTATAACTAATAATGGGAGACGTTTCTTTGAAAATGCCGACAATAATATAGCGTTAAATTCGTTAGTAATTACGTTAACTACTAAAGTTTTCAGTTGGCCAGTTGACATTATATTTGTTCACCGATAGTGTTTGTTTTTGTTTCGATAACTATTTAAACGCTCGTATTTTCAATTACCAAGGGGTAGAAGAGGAGATGAAATTTGATGAGATACTTCTCGAGTAGTTAGAAACGTGGTACTTTTCAGTGGAATAACTTAGGCCCCTGCATGACTCTAAAAAGCTTCAAAACTGGACGCTTGGAAGGATTACGTGGTGGACAAAGGGGTGAAGTTAGCTGCACCGGCTAAAATTATTGTAAAGTCAAAAATTGGAACAGCATTTTCGCTAGTGGAATCGAAATTATTTTTAATGTTGCCGTAACATTTCGCATTTTATTTTCAAAATGTTTGTTTTCCATTTTCTTTCCTTTTTTTCCTCTAAAATTTGAAGCGAGTCCCGGCTAATAAACATTAAGGGAAAAATTGTTGAATATTCGTACTTTCCCTAGTAACTTTTTCTTTACATAAGATACGTACCCACATATTTTGTAAATTTCAAGACAGTACGACTAGATTTACTTTAAAAAAAAATAAAAACGCAATTTTTTGCCAAAAAATGTTTACCCGGAACATTAAAATCGCAAGTAGGATTTTTTCCCAATATCTAGTTTGGTTTTATCTTCACTTGTGAAGTGAAGTCTCCAAAAACTGTTAAAAACATATTTAGAACATCTAAAAAATACTCTGGAGAATTTTGTCAAAGTAGTTGATCGGACAGTTTAAGTAACACTCACAAGCAGACAGACGCCATAGTGGAAACATAAGGGTTCATTGCAGGCCAATGAACCGTAAAAGAATTCGGCCCCCGTGGCTGACTTGTAAATCCAGCCTTCAAATACGACTCTGCGAGAGCGTTAAGAAATGTAATTACGGCCGCATAAAGAAAGTCTACAAATTTTTCTTCTCGATAAAAAACGGCTCCCCTTCACTGCTTTATGATTTATCGTTCTGCGGCGATAAAGGAAATAAAAAAATTAATTCGTGGATCAAAGTCGCTAATACTGCCAGCGAAAACGCCAGCCAGACATCCGACAGCCCTCGGATACGTTTTATTGATGAGCCTAATTCAAGAACGCCTTCACAGAAAAACCCTCGTCTCGAAGACGACGACACGTGATCCGTTTCTATACCTAATTTCAATTTATCTTACTTAAATATTTGATAAGAAAATCTCCCCCGACGTCGAACAGAGTCTTCTCTGTAAAGGCATTAACCGACCCTATTGCGTTTACGAGTGTATACACCAATCCTACACTTTTTCTCTTTTATTTTGGAAATGGCGGGGTCCGGTATTTACTTAATTAAGCAGCCTTAAGAACGGCTCATCCTCCCTTCCCTAATCCTTTAATTAGCTTCAAACCGGCGGCACTGAACTGTCAAGATGTGGATTTTGTTAAAGCCAAAGTGACTTTACTGATTTCTCTGAAATTTAATACCGTACGCAGGTGAAAGGCAGGAAAATGTACGTTAATTGGAACGTCAAGATAAGTATACTTAGTTTAAATTTTCCGTGGGAAGTTCATGTCTTCAAGTATATAAGGGGGAACTTACATGTATTTTTTTAGATTTAATCTGGAAAGATATAAAATGGACTGGCTTACTAGATTTAATAACGTTTATCCACTTTTATTCATAAATTGATGGATTTGGCGAAGGCGCCATTTGGTAAAAGGGTAGTCGTAGTAACTTGGGACCATTGATCATGGAGTTGGTTCAATTTTAACCGTTCTACAAAAAAATTGTAACTTCAGTAAAGCTTCCAAACTTGAGTGGAAAAGACACATTTGATCATTTGAGATTCCACAAGAATTTCAAGGATTTGTATTCCAAACCCTTTATAACTGTTTTGAAATCCAGTAAGCATTTATGGTTTCGTTGGAGTTTCGAATTTTTAAATGTTGAAGGTTCCAGAAGAGATTTTGGAGTCTAGAAGCACTTTGAAACTTGCATTAACCTACTATTTAAAAATAAAGTCCCCATAAACAATCAACTCCAAATTCATTATGGCCTTTTAAAACTCTAAAAACCTCTTCAATTTTCTTTAGCACGATTCAGACTTCCTTTGTTTGGAATTATACTTAGCAAACTTCTATACTAGCATTCGAAAAGCTACGGAGTACAAAATGGATATTCCCCAACAAAATTCCCCAATATACACGTACTTTGTATACTTAAAAAGCAGTGGAGTTTCCCAACATTTACAATCAAAATTTACACGTGTTAAATCCCCATCAAGTACCTTCAAGTTTACATCCACTATGGCCTTCCAAAAATCTAGAGTAACCCCTAAAGGCATTTCTCGGCATGATTGAGTGTTCGTACTATTTGAAATCAAAACATTCAACTCGAGATTATTTAGGAATATCACGTTTTTCATCGTCTTCAGAGAATGAGAAAATTTGAACTTTCTTTAAACATTTTAGAATAGACGTTAAATTATTTGACATATCTGGATACCTTGTAGATTGCATCGTGAGGGAAATTTCGAGGTTTAACGTTCCAGAAGAACTTCTAAAATATTTATTGCACATACTTCAATGGTTAGACATACCAAAAATCTTCTAGAAACAATTTCAAACCATTCTGACCTTTATAAATTCCATAGAAACCAATGGGTTCTCGATGGGTCTGCCATCCTCGAAAGGGGCTCTAAAAGCCCCCGGAGATCACAGACTTTCTATGTAATTCAGTGTAATTTTATCTAATAAATTGATATCATTTTAATATGCGCACTTCTATACATCATCATACCGACTAAGAGCTTAACCACCATTGACCAATAGATAGAGGCTCTAAAACGTGTAGCAAAGTAATATTTTATTTGAATTGAGGCCCGGTAATATTTTCAAACGAAGGCTAATCCACGTACTTTATTAATGTAATAATTAATATAAATTAACTATTAATTTAATGATACACTTATCAGGCATATTTTCAACAGTTCTATGAGGTTGTGCATTTTTTCTCTCTCATTTAATATTCCAACAAATCATAACCTACACTTAGTGTAATGAGAGATTAATAAATAAATAAATGAAAGTTCCATTACACGCGAATTCAAAGAATGCACGTACAGAAGATGAATAATCCTTATGTAAAAACCTACGACGAGGGTATGAAAAACCAACTACGCCTCTACTCTCTATACGACGGTATTCAAAACTAAGTAGAATGTGAGTAAAAGACAAACTATTTAATAACTTTCAAATACCGCATTTCAGGCAAGAATAGCTGTTAAAAGTACATTTAATTCCGCGCCTCGGAACGTGGAAATAACGAAGCTGCTACAATTTCAAATTTAATTAAACGTTTAAAGTGGTACCTAACAATAATGCAATTTTCGCAATTAGCAATTCTCGCAAAGGTTTAATTGCATTATGCACGAAATGTAAAAAAGACGACGAACGTTTCAGCATGCTATAAATTGTATGACAATTAACATAATGCATTATCTACTTTCATTTACGGGTCAATTAGAATACAAGGAATGGCAATGGAGCATCCACACGAAACTTTAATATTCCAATATTCCATAAAAAGAGACAAGCACTCAGGAAAACATTTGAACAACACTTCTACGTTGCCTTCCTTACTTAAAATAGAGTTGAAATACCGTCTAATTTTCATCTCTAATTGTTCATCGTAATGCCTTCCATTTAAGCAATTTCTTATGCTGAAGCTCACTTCCATATTAATTAAGACACACTTTCTTATTTTAATGTAATTAAGGATTTTGGAAACTTTTAGCTATGTTAAGGCAATTAATCAATTGGCGTAATGCTTAAATTCTCCCTAATTACTTGGATCATTTAATTGTAACACATATTTGCGTTTACGTGACACGTCAATGCGACCGTTAACTATTTCGTTTAGCCGAGGAAAATTTCACGATGCAAAGTAAACTCATGAATGTTTTATCAGGCAATGTTATTAATAATCTTATGAAGTAATTTGTAACTTGATATACGAGTATATACAGTAGTACGAAACGCTCGGTCGAGGTAAATACGATTATAAACTGTGAGCAAATACTAGGGGAACCGAAAATAATTGCAGCAGAGGTAGAATATCACGTTTTCATAATACACCCACGATTAAGGTGATGTTGTATACCAGAAATCTGTGAATGGATTGACCGAATAAAACAGAATATATAATACTTAACGGAGATGCTGTTACCTCCTAATCGTAAGGGCTGGAGCGTGAGAAGTGAGGGAGGCAATTTACAGAATCAAGGGCTGTTGTTAGGACCTTCGGATTTACACGGTGCGCGGCGGGTCGGAGAGCATCTTCGGGGCGGCAGTTTCTCCTTCGGCACTTTCTTAGGCCGGACAATCTTTCTACTCTCTCTTCACCAGCCGGCCGCTAAGGGCCGGCACCTCGGACAACACTGTCCGCACCCCACTGTCCTCTTCTCGTCTATCCTCTTTCTATTTATATTCTTATTTTGTTTTGTGTACTTAGCGCTTGTTGGTATAAGGCGTGTCGTTTATGGAAAGGTTTCTTAGCTTGTTTTGTCAGTAGTAAATTTTATATCGCTTCACCTTGGCCTGAGCCGTGATCAAATTGTTTTGTTATGGAAATCTCGTGGTCGTGACAGCATTTCCCTTGATTCTTTGATATACTTACGCCCTACGTCATTTCACAAATTCCCATTAATGATGTGCAGATTTACGCCCTACTACGAGCTACGAGTTCTCGTACTACAAACATCATTTTCGTTTAAATTCATTCAAATCAGATGTGAAAATAACCTTTAAAAACATCCATTTAACAAAAAGCAAGTTGGAAAATAAACGCCTCTGACATTGTTATCCCACTCCATTCAAGAACCCATTTAACTTTTTTCGTCTTCTTCCATTCCGAGTTGTGGGCGAAGCTTATATCTTCACCCCTTTGAATCGCCCCAGTTGTCGTTTGTAATTCCTTCGCGCGCGTTAATTATGTATATTTTTTCGCCGAGAACATTTAAGTAAATTTCGTCGAGAACGCGCCGTTCCCTGTGTTCGAATCCTTAGCAACCCGTCACTATCACGACTCCTTCCTCGCTCTTCACGTCCCATTAAGCGTTCGGAAGCTTTTAAACTCGGGATACTGGATGGCAAAGGAAAAAACAACGGGAAAATGAGTATTGAGGATCCTACCGGTCTGAGCGAATTTCGTTTTTATTCCCCTTTCGAAAACGCTCCCCTATTGATTGGGGATTATTTTCTTTTGCGTATTCGTAAAAGTGAGAAATTTGAATACTTACAAAACTTAGAGGCGCTTTGGTGCTTTGCTCGATACTTCGGAATTTATAGGCATTTGTTGTAGGGAAAAAGTCTTTGATATTCCAGTCGTCATACTAAATATCCTTTGTGTAATGCAAGGGCATATTTTTGTGAAAAATGATATTATACACCTCTTATTAATTTGCCAACTAATATAATGTATCATGTACAATAAATTACAATAGTGCCTGCTGTGACAGACACTATACATGGCATGGTAATTTTTTCCAAACATACAATATGGTCCCAGACATATTTATAAAAGTATTTTATTTATGTGCAGTAGTACACTCAAGAAATATTCAAAAAATTATTATCACACGAGACAAACACGTAGAAACATTATTATTCTGTCGGCAAAGCAAGGACGGTGTCGGCTGCTTGGAAATTTTAAAGAAAAGATGGGAAAACGTGGAAGAGAAACGGGCATCAGAGACGAGCGCCGTGTCCTTGGTTCGCGTGGTCTCACGCAGGAAAAAGAGGGAGAAAGAAAAGACAGAGAGAGAAGAGATATATCAAATTTTTTACTGAATTACTCCTCGACGCGTAACCTCCCATAAGGAAACAGGCTTCCAAAAAATTACACACTTCCACCATTCTATACTGAAATGGAGAGCAGAGTTCTTTAACATTCTCAACAGCACCTGATCCTTTAAAGAAACTTGCAGCTTTTACAGCGTTTATTTCGCATTCTACCACAAGAGCAACGTTTAAAACGACGTATTCTGGGCCAAGAAAATCACACAAGTTAATTTTCGCGAGAGAAACTTCGCGCCCGATCCATATTCATTCGCCTCGTTAAATCGTCGATCTATCGGAACAGACGGGGACGATATTCGAATAAATTCCTTCCCGCTACAAAAACGCTCTCATTCAATCCGCCTCCTTGGGGGTTGACAACCGCAATTTACGGTCGTTTTTCACACCCCTTTTGAATGAATTATCGAGTGATTGAATAGAAATTCGGCAGGACTTGGGGGGGAGACAAAATAATTAGCAATTAGTCAGATTGAATAGGGGGAATTTCAGTGGAAATTAGCCAGACAAGTTGGCGCGGGGACGACAGACAAAGCAACGAGCTAAACTGTTAGGATTATTAAATCACAGAAATTACTGCATTATTACAGATAAAAAACGCAATACACTAAGATAAACGGAAGTATGTGATATAAAACGGCTCGGCGCATTCGCCAGATGTTCGAAAAATATTTGGGCCCTTGATACGTACGACTATTTTATCTGATTTTATCCGTATATATCACTCATGGCGGTGATATCTTAGAAATTTCTAGTCCAAAATGACAAACTGAGTTGCGCCACTCTCGCCTGAATATGAGATATGCAGTGTTTAGGAATGTGAAGGTGGTCTCCTTGACCACAGCTTTTATACTTTAAACAGCATCTTGGGGACCTCACCATAAGGGCATAGGATTATATCTTCAGATACATGTGCAGTATATAGCAGTAAAATTTTAATAAAACCGCGATAGTTTGGAAATACTATGTGATTTGCCTACAATTTGACACAAGGGTCTACAAAAATACTGCCAACAACAAACCCCAAAGGATGACAGTTATAGGAAAACTAGTTTTTACATAAATGTAAATGTCTATTAGCTTCTATGTATTGTATTATACAGGTATTATTTTATAGGATAGAGAATATTTTAGGTACTATATATAGTTATTAAACTTATGAAAAAATCCTAATGCCATGAAAACGCTGACTGAAAAATTAACTTGTAGGCAGAAACTAGTCTCAAATTAATAAAGCACATCGAGAGACTTTGATGTTCCTTTTATGGAAGTAATGTATAATGAGGAAAACCAAGCCAATTATCCAGCTTTACAAACTAAACCTACGTTCACAAAAGTTTCGTACGTTCCCAATTAGTCTAATATTAGAAGCTTAATCAGTCTCTAACTCTAAGTAAACCAAAATCTGAAGTATTTTCGATAGAGCATTTCGATTCATCACCTCGCAAAGCGCAGTAAGTTTTACATAATCTCTCATTTTCCCTTTTAACGAGGGCACGGCGCTGCTCATATTCAGTGGCGTATCTATCAGTATATCATGCATTATTTGATTTTGGGTTTAGCTGAATTTTAGGACCTTAGTCCGTTGCTGGATTATTAAGTAACTCAAATGAAACTTCTATAATTCTAGTAGTTAAAATCAATATAAACGCAGTCTTGGAGATTAAAGATTTCAGAAGATTCTATGGAATTTTTCTTCAAGATTCTGTTTTCTAGCATTTTGAATTAAAACTGAACGATTTAAAATTTCCATAAACCTCCTAGATTCAATTTTAAATTTCAGAGTTATCCCTCGACATGACTCAAATATTCTAACGAGAAAGTTTCTAGAGCCTTCTTGGTCTAGATTTTTCAGATACAAACAGATACTTGCTTAAACCTTCTAGATTCGGTTTGAAGGCACTCTGACGTTTTAGGAAAACCTCTGGAATTCCTACTGTACCCTCTTCTTTCGTTTAAAATTAAAATGGGTTCATTCAAGACTTCAGTATACCATCTAGATCTCAATTGACGGCAATTTTGGATGTTAGAGCCTCCAGAAAAACCCCTGCGATTAGAGCGGTTTTCTAACATTTAAATTTCTATAACCCTCCAAGTTTTCTTGAAACTCGGAGATTTTCAGCACGAGTCAGACTATACAGAATCAAGGAAAAATGCTTGTAGATTAAATTTAAGACCGATTTCTGTGGTAGTCAGAAGTTGGCAAAACTTTCCAGATTATACATTAAGGCATTTTAGGCGGATTAGTTGCTAGAAAAACGAGGAACTTTATTCTCGATTTTGTGTACCGTTTAAATGACAATAAAATTATGTGAAATGTCTCTAAACACGACAGAAGATAAATTTTCAACTTTCGCCTTCTGTACAGAGAAAATTACCCTCAATTTCGTAATCCATCTTTCCGATTCCTCGAAAATTTATTTTAGGGATAAATTGCAATCTTACGGCGTGACTCTGTGTTTTAATGTTACTCAGGATCTTCTTTCAAATAATTACTGAGTTTAGTACCGGGGGCCCAATTCCTCGAGAGAGCGATACTTAGTAAGTTCGTGGAAATGGATTCGTAATATTCCTTCTAACGAAGGGACATTTAAGCTTTACTACCCACCGAATGGAACCGTCGGAGGAAATGGCATTGCTGTGTTAGTCGTAAAAATTTTTATGCAAATGAATGTGGAAAGCATACGTTACACGTACAAACAGGAATAAAAAAATATGCGAATTCAGCTTTCGCGCATTAAATCATTTCACCTTTTGAGCATGGCCATGCGTCAAGTACACCGTTTGTACGGTTAAAAAATTGTACCTGGAAAACCGAGCCTGACTGATTTTATCAAGCCGGAATTAATCCAGCGTAACTCGTTTAACTTTAACGCTAGGCGACGTCGATAAAAGGTATAGATATAGATATAGGTATAGATACATAGATCTAGATAAAAGATATAGGAACGGCGACACACGGCCGTATACTATTAATTTGAAAAAATTGACGCATACCACGTCGAAAAATGAGACGCGTTGCCGTTTTTAACGGCGTGAGAGCTCGGGAATTTGTTTTGCGATAAGACCAAATGAAATTTTCTGCTGATAGATTATCGATAAATATCTAATTAGCGTTAATGGAAAATTGATTTCTCATCAAAACGAATCTTCCCCCACCTACGTCCTGATAAAGATTATGCAATTATTTTTAATACGGTGGAAATTAGGGGTACAGCTCTAGTGTTTACCGTACCTTAATCGACGAATCAATCTTAATTTTATGCAGTCAAAATTATAGTACTAAAGAATTATTTACATTTATAGGGCAAGTGATACAATATTTGCGGCATATTCACCAGGTGACGTCATATACAGGGCAAGTGTACGCCAAACCCTCGGCAGCCTACAGGGGGTGTGAAAATAACCCAAGCGTTGCCTTTAAACTTTCTAAATATTATCCCTAAACTTTAATTTATAGCCCTTCAAAGGTAAAACTTTGAAATCCCTTAGTAATCCCACCAATAATGAGTTTCTTACACATTTCAGACATAATTTGAATGCCATACTGATCGGCGGCGCATTCGCCATTTCACAAAACAGGGTAAATATTTTTCAGCTCCCCTCTACTAGTTTTGACTAAGTGACTGAGTATAATTTTCATATAAAATATACTCGCACGAAATTAATTTATGAGCAAGCGCAATGGAAGCGACAAGAATTTTTCTAGGCTGATTTCCCACTCGAAATTTACCGGATAGAAAAACTCTTGAGCGTTAAAACGGGTAAAGTAAATCACAACTGAAATGTATATAAGTAAATTTTTATCGATCCTGCTAAGAGACAAAATATAAAGAAATTCTGTTAGGAGAACAGATTCTTGATGAAAATGATGACAATGCTTGTCGCGGTGTAATAAAACTAGACATACAAAAAATTTGTTTATAAATGTCTATGTTTTTACAAAAATGAAGAGAAATCCACGTTTCACTGGAAATATTTTATTCACATGCGAAGCTGGCATCACCAGGGACTCTCTTCACAGCAAATCCTCGTTATTCACATGTTTTGTATCAAGAAAACCCCCATGAAATTAGACGGGGTATACACCAAAACGTCCAGGCAATCAAATGAAATAAGAGCAAAGTAATCCGTTTCAGGCTGAGACCTTTTTAAAATCCAAGTTTAGGTAAAAAGAAAAGATATTTTTAGAAAAGTATCAGTTTAAAATCACGGCGCCATTGTTTAAACATGATTTTAATGGTGAAAATTGCAAAAAATGAGTTTTTTAAATGTATTAAAAAAACACATATAAGAGGGAGTATCAAAAGTTTTTTCTTATAGCTACTTGAAAAGGGCTTCATTTTAGACATGCTAAAGAAATTATAAATAATTTATTTAAATAATTGCAGACAACCATCGAAACTTGAATTTGAAATAAACAAAGAAAAAACTATAAATTATTTGGAAACTTGCACAGAAAGTTGCCTTTTGCTATCCTTAAGATTCATTTAAAATTTGGTTAAAAAATATTAATTGGGTTATAAATTATTATATTTGTTTATTAAAAGTGTATTTTTGCAACCTAAAAAGCGCCATTGTTGCTGCTAACAATTATAAGAGCTCATTTTTTCGTCTTGATGTATATTTTCAAAGTATTCAACTGACAATTTGAATTTCAAAGATATTCCCCCTTAAAACGGGGCATGAAAAGTAGTCTAATTTGTTTATAAGGTTTCTCGTTAACAACATTACAAGGAATAGATCTATAAGAATATAAAAAAAGGTGACCTAGGACCCTTTTCAACCGAGGTAGTTATTTTTCTTTTAAAATTCACCATTTATTTATTTATTTATCAACACAAAAACTTGAAATTGCACACGTAAATAAATCAATCCTTTCACTTAACAATGACGTGTTAATATCGAAAAATATTTATTTTATTAAGATAAATAACGATTGCAGAAACGTGCTCCAAAAAATTTTTATATGTACCAAGTGGTGGGGGGAATTAGCCAGCAGCGTTCAAAAGTGAATATTAAAATTTCAAACCGAAATTTGAAAATTTTGATATCTCGGGTAATTGTGGACCAATATTAAAGTTTTTTTTAAATTTGTGGTAGCACGTGAAAATAATAACAATTGCATGGTCATTTTGCAATAATTATTTATTAATTTGTTATAAACAATTGCGATTTTTATACATTTAAAAAACTCATTTTTTGCAATTTTCGCCATTTAAAACTATGTTTTAACGATAGCGCCGTCATTTTAAAATGATGCTTTTTGAAAAATATCTTTTCTTTTTACCTACACATGGGTTTTAAAAAGGTTTCAACCTGAAACGGATTACTTTAAGATTTCCGTGTATTAAGAAAAGGCTACTTGTTCCCCATTGTAAGAAATACTAAAATCCCAATTATTTTCAATCTGTACAACCTCACTGATTCTCACAAGTGAAAGGAAACCAACGTGCAGTCGAAGAAAACTAAAGGAATCACCGGATATGACGCGTCAAGGGGAGTTACGTGAAGAGGGTCGTCGATGTACCGGGCGGACTCGAAATGGGGCGGAAGGAAACGTCGGTCGAGACCGGAATTCATTATTGGGCCGGTCGAGGTAGCGAAACGGGGAAAATTAGTCACGGCGAAAGGGCACTCCTTGCCTACCGAAACGGATACGGATCGGCGAACCGAATTTAGAAAACGTAAGGGAGAGACGTTCGAGCAAAACAAAAGCAGGGAAGAGGGAACGACTCCGCGAAAATTCCTGCGGAATTTCCTTCTGAAGCGACGGGAAAGTGTACACAAACTCCGGCAGTCGAGACAACATTGGATACAAAACAACGTACCAGTAGTCAAGTATAGAAATTTTGCTTTCAAACTTTAAGTGATACAGGGTCTACAGCAGAAGGGGGGAAATCTCTCAAAAGTTATCCTATAGGATCATATAACTTTCCTTACCCTTCCTTCATTTCATTTACGCTTGAATAATATTCTACAACCTGCTTTTCCCTCCTTTACTAGGCTGGAACGACATCATCGGCGAAGAATGGAATTAACAATTTAACACAATTAAAACCCACACATTTCAATCATCCAGTTAATGATCTTCCTCTCTGGTAAACATCCCTTTAATTAATGTTTGCTGTGGACCTTATTTGGGCAAAGTTATACATTTACTATTCTCTTTAACCTCCTGTGTGGTGTAGTAATATTATAAATAATTCATTATTGCCCACGGGGTCCAAAATGTTTCCAAGACTCATGGAGTGCTGAGAACATGAGAAAATTCATACGTGTACTCGCTTTTTTTTAAATTTTGGTCCAACCTAACTTGGCATATAACGACATTACGTATATTCTACCTAAGATTCATTAAAATTAAAGCTATTAATTGATTAAGCTACTTGTTGAATTATTCAGGAGTATTTCATCTCAACAGGACCCTCTCAAAGCAACGGTTTCTGAAGGAATTGCGATTAATTTAATAGTGTTATGAGATATCAAGTTTACGGACTATTGAGTTACTGAGTTGAAGAGACTCTTTAACGTAAGTAGTATTAAGTCCTGCGGGAAAATTGTATACCGCGTTACACAAATTAATTTGTTATTGAAGAATTCACAACGTCGAGGTTCGAAAATTTCTATGATTTACAAGCCTCGTGCTATAGGTACTAACGATTAATTAATGCTTAGCGATCGTAATTTTGGCCTTGGTGGCCAAAAAATTTTTTTTGTCGAAAAATAACAAAGTACTAAAAAATTTTGGTTTAAGAAAACATATTTTACTCAAGTGTTTAATGCATGGCTGACTAAAATTGTAATTTATTTCAAATTTTGAACCTACCTATTAATGAGACAAATTAGCTCTTCTATGAGCAATATGTATTATCTGTGTACAGAATTACAAGTTAAAAAATACAAAAAAAAACTTGTAAAAGTACTTAAAAACCACAAAAATTGCCTGAGAATCAAATTTAAAAGGATTACAGACATTTCAAACAGCTTGCTTTGAATTTAAATTTATTTTCATTTTGAGTTCGAATATCGAAATCTTGTCAATTTTAGTTACTAGATTTTTCCTAAGAAAACCTGAAAAAGCATTAAAATTAATTCTGCAAATTTTGAAATATTGGATTGTTTGCCTTGAATTGAACATTGCTATAATATGTCAATATTACAAATCCCTTCATTACCTAATTATAAATATAGGTTCACCATAGAACAAATCATTAGTAGTTTGTGTTGATATTATAATACATTATTTAAAATTATATTACAATTAAAATTTAAACATACTCTACTTGGGAAATATTACAGAGGAAAATCCTCTTATGTATGAAGCGAAACGTCATCCTGAGTAAATATTATTAACGTCAAACAACGAGCACTGGTATAATTAATCCGTGTTTCCCAATATATTCATAGTTCCATCAATGACTCTTGAATTACCATAATTAGTTTCATGGCAGTTTCGACTGATAATTAAATAAATATTTGTGTTTAATTATACGCCAAAATAAATCGTCTATTTCGTTGCAGATGATCAAAATGATGGTAGCCGTAGTATTGGTCTACACGATTTGTTGGCTTCCTTACAACGTACTCATGGTAAGTAAATTTACGAGGCGGAATGAAATATTTAAAAGCTGTTTCTGACTATTTTTAACTTAACACATAACTGTGATGTGACTGAAGCTATGTAGTTCAGTCAGGATCTAGCTGACAAAAGAAGAAAGCACCAAGTCTTGACCAACTATTTATAGAAAATTATACTGCTGATATAGGCTTTAAAGATGAATACTGCTTACAGCTTGCTTTGTATTGCTTACAAAATATTTCATAAGAATGCAAATAAAAAGGTCCATTGAAAATAAGATTGAAATATCTGCTAAGTGCCTGAAATTTAAGTGAAGAAGAAGAAAAAATCTCATTTGACTTCCAATTTGGCGTGTGGTATAAATAATTTAATTAGTCCTTTCATGAATTACCGCGAGGGTGGAAGGGGAGGTAAAACTTATGCAGCAGTTACTAGTTAGCTAGAAACTGGAAACTCTGTACGCTTATACGAGTAGCTTCAGTCCTCAAATTGTTTAAAAAATCCCAAATTTCACTTTCTGAAGGGTGGAAATATTGTACTACCACCGTTTATTTTCACAGATCATTCAAGAAAGGCTCAGCGACCACGTCCTGATGTGTCTGTACTTCCCCCTGCACGGCCTGGCCATGTCCCACGCGTGCTACAACCCCATAATATACTGCTGTATGAACACTAGATTCAGGGACGGACTCTTCACCATACTTCGCAACATTCCAGGGTTGAAGAGGTGCTTCAAGGCGACGTCTGTGAATTTCCCCAACAACACGGGTAAGTCCCCTAGGGGTTCCCCAAGAGAAACGCAAAGGTTCAGAGAAGACGCAAAAATCTGAAAGCTCCCCCAAAACATCGTTTTTTGGGTTTTCCCTTAAATTCCCTAGACGCGGGGGACATGCACGACGTTAAATCTATTAGGTGCAACTGACAGAATTTACCTCAGCTCTTACTCTAAATTTTTCGATGAATCTCTCGGCCGCTACGAACACGCGAAGCGCGGCAAATTAATTTAGTGAATTTCCAGTTTTTCTCTGGTGCATTTCTTTTTGTTCCATTTCAGATGGATGGAGAGAAAACGAAAATCCCGTTCAGCAAACCCCGCGGGCGTCCGCTGAACATTTAATTATACACGAAACTTTAGGCTATGCAGGTAAAATTCTCAACCATCACCCTACCCGACCCCGGAGAAAAAGAGTTTCCCCATACACCCGTAGTGAACCCTTTCGAACCCATTTTGAAAAATAAATGTTCACAGATGAATGTTAATGATAAACGTAACAGGCGGCTGAAAACTCTGAGGAAAAGTGCTCACCGCGGGTCATTTCAGAGGTGTCCTGGTTTCGGACTTTTAGTCCTTCTGGATCCTTCTCGATCTAAGGACGATACTGAGCATTTTTCACCAGAATATTAAGAACTTGTGGCGACGATTTAGACTCGCTCAATCATCGCAGTTGATGATATGATGAATTTAAACTTTTATTCGAAAAACCAGATGCTCGATCGACTCGAAAGCTATATGCAAAAACCTACTTATGGTAACTTCAGAATTTTAATTGCCTCATTATTATCAAGTATTACGTCCATTTAAAGTCTAAACGATCCTCGACTTATCCAAACAATTAAACCCCATCATCCGTAATTAATTACCGAGCACTAAAATTTTATCGCGTTAAAAGCTCTCTTCCGCATTCGATCGAAAATTTAATTATAGTGCCAGTCACGGTTATTAGTTTCAGATTAGATGAAAATCCAACTATAACTACGTTAATTGAAATATGAATTTCTTAAGGCGGAGATAACGCGAAATTTTCACGTAGCACTCGTGCTTTACGAAGTTAATAACTGGAGGGATTGAATCGATTTAAATTAATTTCACACGGAACTCCTTTATGTAACTGATCCACCCTGAAAGGATGCCACGCGAATGAAGTTAGAGAAACTTCCAGGGAACTCGTGAAATCCATTTGTGGAAAGTTTGCGGAAAACGTGGAAACACGTTGGAAATGATGCACATCCTAATTGCAAAGAAAAGAGGGAACAAAGAGTATCCTAACAATAGGGAAGCACCGAGTAAGGAGAGCGCTAAAATCTCGCAGATACTAAATTGGGTGCATTTTCTGTACGTACCTCGTATTGTAAATAAAAATAGGTAAATCGCTGCAACGCCGTTCAAATTAAAGCACACTTAACTTGGTTCAATTACAAATTTAAAACCAATTGTATTCATGCGTGGCATATGATTCGTCAGGAGGTCACACATCAACGATTGTATTAATGCATTCCGCTATATTTCGCCCTTGCAAACGTTCACAAAGGGCATACTATTTGATGAAAGACAACTCATTTGTAATGGAACTTTAATTTACTATTACTGAACTGTTTAATTGCATTACATCGCAGTTTTCCAATGGCTATAGAAAATTTAAATCCGACGAGTGAAGAAAAAAATTACCATTAAAATTAGTTAACACAATGACAATACTTAAACTGCTAATACTTCCTCTGAGGTTAAATTAGTAAAGATAGAATGTTGGGAAACGATTTTAACAACGGTGCATACGGCCCTAAAAGCTCAAATAAATTTAAAATCTACGCGATTATCAATTTCCTTTTTCGAGGAACTGAAGAATGAACAGCTAAGAAACTTTAAACTTGGCACGCTGCACTGAGAATATCTTGGAAGAACTGTCTTTTAACATTAAAAAAAAATGGAATATTTTTGGTATACCATGAGGATGGGTTTGGTGTTTCCTTGATGGATTTGTTCAAGAAAATAGTGAAAAAAGCTGGATCGCTATGATGATACTAATTTTCCTCTCTAAGTATTTAACTGTGCTCGAATAGCCAGGAAATTTAAACTTGGCACGCTTATAGCTTTGGCTTCGAGATGGATTAGCAAAATAATACAGCTTCAAACTTTCTTTTCCGGGTGGAAAGCAGATATGAATTTTATTTAACAGTGTCCTGTAAGATAAAACCTTTAAACTTGGCACGTTTGTAGCAAACTAAGAGATAATTTTGAAAAGCACTATCACCCCAAGTATCACTAAAAAATAGACATTTCTTGAGTCGCTATAAATTAAATACTTGGCACGTTTATAGCTTGGATGCCGAGATAGCTCCAAAAGTACTATTTCAATTTTCCCCCTCAGAGGGAAAAAATGGGATGAAATTTGTCGATTTTATTCCAAGGTACAAGTAAAATTAAATTCCTGCACGGTAACATATTAAACCCCTGAGTGTCCAAAAACCATGGAATTTCGCCTATTAAGGGGGTGCAAAAGAAGGTGAAGTGTATGCAACATATGTGACACAAAACTTCAGTTAACAATTTTTCAGAGAAAGTTATAAAGTTACAAAATTTTCCTTTAAATATAATTTGAATTAGCCTTGTATATTACACTTTTTTTTTTTATTATAAAGTTTTGTTTATTACAAAGGTTACATTATCCCTGGTTACTTTATCACTTTAACCTTTTCAGGTCAACATTTTAATTTTAACCTTAATTAGTTGAAATGTTATGAATTTTACACAAAATTATATTTAAATTCTTAACTCAAAACAGTCGATATGTTTTGACTCGATATAAAAAGCTGATGTACGCAATAGTACCATGTATGACCGATTGAATTCCCTCGCTATCACTTTGTAAACAATAGCTGATAAGCATTTCGTCACTTCGTAAGAACACAGGGTTACAGTCATGACAGTAACGCACGTAATATTGCTTTTAATTAGTTTATTAGTAATATTAAAAATCTATCTGAAAATTAAGACGAAATGGTGTAAGAATAAAGTGAGTTTAATTGGCAGGACAGTGATCGTAACAGGAGCAAATCAAGGTAAGTTACAGAACTTTAATATTGTCAAATCATCATAGGGAGCAAAGCACTTATTTTTGATTTTAAGTAGTTTCATAATATATTAAGAATTAATAGAAATTAGTTCATAAAATTGGATATTTCTAAGTTGCTTAAAAATTCTTGCATAATATATTTGAGGGTTACTTTTCGTTTTGCCACGTATTTCGTAAAAATTTAACATTTTCATCGGCTACATAACCTCAAACAGTATAGTACTGTTCATATTTATTTTTCAAAAATATTACTAGGCATAAAAAAGTGTTTAAATAGGGCATTCTATTTACACAGCACGAATAGCTCTATTCTAATTTCATGAGAATTGTAAGCATTTAATTTCCAAGGTACTTTGCACTTTGGAATCCGCCATACCGAAATTATTCACCGAATTAATATTTTAAACCCAAATTAAATGAGGCAAAATTACGACAGACTTCTAAGTTTCTTCTTGAAACCATATAACATTTCAAAACGCTTTACTAGCATAAGTATTGTAAATATACACACAAACTACACATTTGCCATTATTTGCAGAATTTTATTTATATCTTAGGTTAATATGCATTTTTATTATAACGATAGGCATAATACGTTATTAGACCAGGGAATTAAAGTTTTCTATGGAATGTGAGTGATTTAAGTATCTGACAAGTATTTTAGGTAATACGGACTTGAAGAAAAAATGAAAAGACCCGAAAGAACGTGGAAGTTTAAAATTCTGTATCTCGCTTAATTTTCATCGCAGAGACTTTTACTGCCCGCCATGTTGTCGGAAATTTCATAAGTTTTCTCTCTTGTGAAGCAATACGTATATCTACCCTCACTAATAAAAAGTTACAGGCTGAAATATCAAAACAATCAAATATTCCAATTTTTTCACATTTTTTGTTACGGTGTTTTGAACTTATTTCATCAAAAAATACCAAAAATTAAACTTCTAAAGTACTATTTCGAAAGAAAATTCAATTTGCTACAAAAAAGTTCCTTACAAATTTTAAATAAAATAGCACAGTCGAAAAACCAAAAAGTGACCAAATTTACTCCGTTCTCAAAAACGCACCCCTAAAATTAACTGCACTCCGCGGTTTTACCTTCTTTATAGGCCAATCGAACATATGAAAAGATAAAATTGCTTGAACTTGTTTTAGTTCGTTTCACCCCTACTTTTTCGACATGGTCAATAGCCTACTAACTTGTCACACAATAACAAAGTTGTTACAATACCATTTTTATGTAGTTTACTAAACTTTGAATAAGTTTAAAGCTTTCTTGATGTTTTGAAAGTTGCTGACTTGAAATTTTTATCAGATATTTTCTTTTTTATTGGTAATTAAAAATTTAAAATTTGGATCTTCGAATCTTGATTGTTAACTAATTACCAAAAAACACCGCCGAATCCTAAGCAGAAAACGTATAGGTTCTCTTTGTATAGATCTATACTACCTAATTAACTCGACAGATACTTGAATAACTCAGAGGTCTCTTTTTGCTCATTTCCCCGGTCTATATATCGCATATGGATTAATTATGCATTATATGCACATATTGCGAATTTAGCTGATGAAAACATATTTGCATGAGACAATTCACGACTTGCGAGTTTTACATTTCACCGCGTACCTAACAAATCCATTAAGAGCCCTTTGACCGATTTTCAGGCATCGGATATGAGGCCGCGCTGGAGTTTGCGAAAAGGGGCGGCAGGGTGATTTTGGCCTGTCGAAATGAGGAAAGGGCGAACGAGGCGAGGGATCGAATCGTCAGGGAGACCCTCAATGAGAACGTGACAGTCGGCGTGGTCGATATGGGCTCCCTGAAATCGGTCAGGGGCTTCGCCAAGGGAATACTGGAGACTGAACAGAGACTGGACGTCTTGGTTAACAACGCGGGGTTGGGAGCGGCCAAGAACCAGTTGACTAAGGATGGGTACGGGAACCTCCTGCAGGTTAATTACCTCGGGCCCTTCCTGTTAACCCTACTGTTACTCGGTAAAGATGTCTGATTTTAAAAATTAACAGAGGGATGTTTTAAAAGGTGTTAATCCAGTTAAAAAAACTGGCTCGATTTTCTGACGCCGTGTTTTAGTAAATGATACTTTGGGTAATGCTCATATCCAGCTATACTCCACAATAGCCCATATTTCTATTGAAATAAGCCTAAAAGTGCGCAAATAAGTACAAATCTACGTGCATAGTCCCCAACTTTTAGTCTTCTTCTTAGCCTTCGTGCAAAGTCCAATCACCTTTTGAAAACGTTCGTTTTGAAGGTCTTTCAATTCTCTACAAATCGTCTACACAACGTAGACTGTGGTGAAAAAAACGGAAAAACGACTTATCTTTCTAAAATTTTTATCGTTCAGTCTAGATGCTGGCTTTTTATCATCTTTGGTCCATTTTAAACAAAGTTTTTGGTCGGTCTGCTGTTAAATTTTATCTACCAAAACAGCTCCTTTTTTTTGCTCTATAAACCCGGCTATAATACTTCAATTAAGAAAGAAATAAAGTCATTTCTAACAAATGTTTAACTTTGTGCCATCTGTACAGCAGAAATTAGTCAAACTCGAACAAAGGACTGTTTATTAAAATCTAAAGATTGATAATAGTAACTTAGTCAGTTGGTCATGATATTGAGTCATAATAACTATACGAATCATTCCTCTCTCAAATCTCCTACACTTAACTGAAAAAACTAATAGTTTCTGCAATTCTAGATCTACTAAAAAAGACGCCAGGCTCCAGTAGAATAATAAACGTCTCTTCCGTCATGGCTAAGTACGGTATCGTAGAACCTCACAACCTCAACTCATACCCAGGGGCAAATCGTGACTATCAAAAAACGAAATTACTGAACATACTTTTCACTATTAGACTGGCGGATCTGCTCAAACCGTCTGACGTAAGCGTGTTCTCCGTACATCCAGGGGCGGTAAAGACGGCCGTTTTCAGGGGTATAAAGGGTTGGAAGAAGAAGCTACTTGATATCATTATGAGTCTCTATTTCAAGGTAAACTGTTCGAAGTATTCGAGGTAGACATGGCGAAAACCTCGCATTCGTGGGGAAAATTTTCCCGTTTGATTTTTCTGCAGAATCACGTTCGTTAGATGCCCTTTAACATGAGTCAAGAAGTTGGTGAAAAAGGTCCGTCGTAACTTTTCCCTAAAATTGATCATTTTCGGGTGATAAGTCAGAAAAATCCCAAAAATGACCATTTTCGATGCTCGGAAACTCTGTTAAAAATTACTGTTTTTTAGGACGCCAAGTGCTGAAATTAAAGTTCAAGCCTTACTCTACAAGAGTAATATGGATATTATTTTCTGCATTGTTTTATAATTATTAACAACGCGCTACGAGCTAATACGCTTATCTAGTGTACGAAAGCTGCGCGGTCCAATACGAGTCTGCGGTAGAAAGAGGCGCAAAGCGCATTATTAACAATTGACAATCAAAGCTTGAAAGCAAAAATCTATCTTCGAAATCTTGTAGAGGGAGGCTTGAACTTCAATTTAGGCACTTGGCAACCAGTTTTTGAGCGTTGAAAATGGTCATTTTTGAGGTTTTTCAGAATTTCAATCGCTTATAACTCGAAAACGATCAATTTTAAAGAAAAGTTACTAGTGACGTTTCTTGTTTAGCATGATCCAAAGAATCCACAAAAATTTTGTCCGAACGAGAAAATTACCATTATGTAATTCGTTTAAACAAATTTGCATCAGGTATGCCGCTCGGTCAACCTCTTGATTTAAGTTAAAAGACATCAAATAAACGTGATCCTGCAAAAAAAGTGCCAGGCGAAACACATCTTAAATACAAGAACTTCAAACATACGATCCCTCAATTTTTGTTAATCAGAGAACTTTGATTATAACACTTCTGCTTAATACACAACAACTTTCAGCAGTGACGTCAAATTGAGAACGATTTTTATTTCTGCCACTCAATCTCTCTGTTTCTGAGTTTATTATTTCCATGCACTGAAAAGTTTGGGATTCCTTGTTGGATAGCTTTTGTCTGGCACTTGTAGTATCCACATCAGACCTTTATTTACTCGTATCGCACTCAAGAAAAAATCTTTTAGAGTCCTGAAGAGGGAGCGCAAACAACGATATACACCGCCTTGGAGCAGGGAATCGAAAACTTAAGCGGGGAGCATTTCACGGATTGCACGCTGACGCCAAGGTACCGTTCGGCTGAAGACCCACAACTGGTGAAGGAGGTCTTCGATGAGACGTTAGAATTGTTGAATTGCAAAGAGGAGTTCAAAGAGGTTTTAAATTATTAGCTCGAACTTTTATACTAAGTTGCTTGACCGTTACTAAACTATTGACAAAATGTAGGCCTCGATAAGCCATATGGGAAATAAACATAGCTGCATGTTCTCTTTTCAAATCTTTCATTCGTTGAGATCTACTTAAGAGGTCTACTCTGGTCAATAAGGGGTCCAAAAATGTGTATGTAATGCTATTTCCCTTCCCCTGCAATATGGGAAAGAGAAAAGTTTTCGAAGTGTCTTTGTGCCAAAAATTAACAGGAAACCTTATAGTGAGATGAGATAGAATACTGATAATGTATTTTATACAGTATGTTATATAAACTCACGAACTACAAGTAATTAATAATTATATCATATCTATATTCCAATTACTTTGAGTACACAGATCTCAATTAGTACCAGGTCGATCAGATCTATTAGTATTAGTCAATAAATCTTCTTGTTGAACTTTTGTTATGAAATTACTATACGAAACTAAAACGTTCAAATTAAAAATGTTTCAACTTATTTCTTCACTTTAGCGAAGGTTTTAAACTATGGCTAAGTAAGTGTCACAAAACAGTAATAAACAGTGTCATGATAACACTACATTGCAATAACATAAAATGCTCATTTGTTCATAAAAAGACATTTTTGCGTGGTGTAGACCCGAAGGAGGAACAATAAGTCTCTCGAATTACACAGCTTGAAAAGATCGAGACAGAAACATTGGCGACTTTATAAAATACAGTGAGGCGCATATCGACTCCAAACCGAAAATAAATCGACCGAGGGCAGGAAAAACGAAATTGAAGGATATCGAAAATCCCGTCCTACGTATTTGATTTTTTTCACAAAATGAGATAGTGTCAAAGAGTGTAGTACATATTAAAAATTTTAATTCAAACACTTTATATGAATATCGAGCAGTATTAAAGAGTAAATAGTTCGTAACTACTTATTTTTTGGACCTCGAACAGAACGTGACTAATGACGATTTTAATTTTTTCGACAAATATAAATACACAAATGTCTTCTTATCTACAGATCCGACGTTCAAATTTTGTGTAAAATATAGCCAATTCGGAGATAAATCTCCGATTAAAGTGTTATATAAGTATCATCAAAACCTAGAATATTTCCAGTTGATATCCAATTGAAACCGAATATGATGCTAACATTATTTATCGTTTTCATCGGCGTATTAGCTGCTATAAAATTTTACCTAAAAATTAGGCGTAAATGGTGTACGAATAAAGTGAGCCTGGTGGGCAGGACGGCGCTGGTAACTGGGGCAAACATCGGTAAATACATTTTCAGATTTATTTAAAATAGTTCCTAAAAATACGTTTAAAAATTGTTCATAACTTCATTAGTAATAACCAGAAAGATTAGATTTAATCTTATTCCAAACTAAATAAGCAGTTATTATCACGTGTCGCTAACGAACTCTTTAATCTGATTCATAATAATCAGAAATTAATCCACATTATGTTGTAATTAATACTACATTCCTATTTGAATGCAATAACAAAGTAAATTATAGAAAATTATAACAGCTTCTAAAATACAATACTCAAAGTGTAATGAAAAGCTTGGAATATTAAAGTTACGTAAAAGTCGAAACATTCCAATTATTAAAATAAAAAGAAATGCATTGGGACTTTGCAGTGAAAAGGATTTTCAGTCAGAATTTTGAGACATTGGAGGTTATGTACACGAAAAATGGCAAATTGGCTCTTCTTGAGAATAAATACAAGCTAAATTTTTTTAATTTTTTTTCTGTCTGTTTCATTTGGTATGAATCTTCCCCTTGAAAATGATTTCTCAAATGGTACCATGCCATGCTTCTTTCAAAAGTTATGACCATTTTAACATGACTTGAGGAGAAGAAAACTATATGCTGTGCTAGACGAAACCTCTTTTATCATATAGAAATTATAAATACGAGCAAAACTCAAACAATTACTCCCACTTGTAGTACCACTCAAGGTATTAAATTATACAGAATGATTTTATACCTTAAGTTCTCGTGAATATTTTTTGTATCAAACTTGTACCTATAGCGTTTTCCGATTGGCTGATAACGAATCTGAGGTCAGATTTGAAAAATCCAAGATGGTGAAGAAATTTGTACAAGGCGAATTTTTTAATAAAATCCTTTTTCTGAAAAGCAAAACTGCTAAAAATTGCTGAAATATGCCCTTTTTATATCAAATATACACTTAATGAATGAAGTATGCAAAATACGCCTTTTTAAATGTTGTTTGTAGTAAAAAATGTCCAGTACAGTCCGAGATATAGAAGAACAACAAATATTCCTGAAGGCAAAAATTCGGATTTTAGCCGTCATACGTCAATTACACCTTTCGTACAGAATTGCTTTTGCTTTTGGGATAATTTTTAGGAATCGGGTACGAGACGGCTTTAGAGTTCGCTAAAAGGGGCGGCAGGGTGATCCTCGCTTGCAGGAACGAGGAGAAAGCGAACAGAGCCAGAGAGCAGATCATCAAGGAGACCCTCAACGAGAACGTCATAGTGCGAATAGTCGATCTGGGATCCGTAAAATCAGTCAGAAACTTTGCCAAGACGATCATGGAGACGGAGGACAGATTAGACGTATTGGTGAACAACGCCGGATTGGCACATGCCGGAAACGGACTAACCGATGATGGTTATCACGCACTTGTGCAAGCGAATTATCTGGGACCGTTCTTGTTGACGCTACTTTTACTTGGTAATTATTTTTTAGTAGGGGAAATTGATCGATGGAACGCTGGTCTATTTCATATTATTTATATTTCCGATGTATTTCTTCTTTGCTTTATACTGGTTTTTCACTAGTTTAGGTGCTTTCCATTATTAGGCTTACTCAGATTTTTCTAATACCAATTTTTAAACACATTAAAAACCAACACATGTAAAAGAGTAAAGGGTACCAGGAAAACCAAAGGGTGATTGAACTTATAACCTCTTGAGCTTCAACGAATGAATACCTAATTAGTAAAGATCGCATCATAGACAATAAGAAAACTTGTTTAAAAAAATAGAAGGAGGCAAAACAGAGAACCTGTTAAAATTCTCAATAAGACAAGAAACCAAAATTGTTGAGAGAATGCACAGGCAATTTAGAAGAATAGGCTTGATAAAGAAAATTCTCAAAATGCAACTACGTTCGGTTGGCCAAAAATACAAAATGGTGACACTGTGATAGATGAGGACATAGTAAGACCATAAAGACAATTAAGAGCAAAAGAAAAATCTTAGATTTTAGGTACTGCGGTTTTTCATTTACACCCTTTGACGGTATGTAACTTTTTGGGGAACAAAGGTAGTCCAGATATCGGAAAATGTAGTTATATCAATTCGTTTCAATTTTTACACTTCCCTGTAATTCAAACTATTGCAATTTGTAGCACCACCACTAGACACTTACTTCAACTTGATGAAAAAGTGAAGTCACAGCATATTCGAAAAATCAGAGTTTATCTTATAGTAGGTCCCTTAGACTAGGGCATTAGGTGTGTTTCTTTTCCGCCTTATACATCTGCTATTATATTTAGCTTCTAAAGATGGTCACTAAATATTTATGAGACATTCAGCTCCCCAATTTTTACTAACTAACATCCCATGATTTTAGATAAGTTGAAAAAGACAGCCCCCAGCCGAATAATAAACGTATCATCTATTATGGCCAAATACGGTTCTGTCGATCCATACAACCTGAACACGAATCCGGGTCGCGCTACAGAATACAGCCAAACAAAACTTCTGAACGTGCTTTTTACCATAAGGCTGGCAGAATTACTCATGCCCTTCAAAATAAGTGTGTTCTCCGTACACCCAGGCGTAGTCAAAACAGACATCTTTAAATTTTTGAAGGGTTTACGGAGAACTATCGTAGACGTCGTCACGGATCTCTTTTTTAAGGTTGGTAGCTGCAAAAAGTGGTTAATAACTGAAAACTTAAATTAACTTTTTAGACCGCCGAAGAGGGTGCTCAAACAGTCGTATATACGGCTTTGGAGCAAGGAATTGAACATTTAACAGGGCAACATTTTACCGAATGTACTTTGACGCCTAGATATCCCTCTGCAGACGATCCGAATTTAGTCAAGACCGTATTTCACGAGACTTTGGAACTTCTGAAGATCACCGATGAATTCAAAAGTCTCGACACCAGGGCATAAATTAGGAATTCGATTTATTGTTAAATAATCTGTTATTGTCCGAAGTAAATTCAAACAAATTTAATAAACACGATGTTCCTCAACATTTACCAGTGGTAATCTTACACTCTTCATACATAATATTAATTCAAAATTAATTTCAGTATTTTACAGCAAATTATATCAACTCTTCTCAAGTAGGTACCTTCGTTCTATCTCTTTAATGCAACTAAATTAATTGAATTATGAAATGAATAACAACCGCACTCAGGAATATCGATCATATGAATCTAATAATCAAATATCTAAAAAAATATCAAATCTAATAACCAAAGCATTTAACAACGCATTTTTTACTTAGATTTATGCTGAAAAATAACTCACTGTGCCAATGATTCGTTAAAAAATTAAGTAACGCCGACTTAAAATCTTTAATACAACAATTTTTTTCATGTAATTTCAGGAATCATCTTTTTGTTGAACTTTTGTTATGAAATTACTAGACGTTGCAATTAAAAATATTTTAACTTATTTCTTCACTTTAGTGAAGGCTTTAAACTATGGCGAAATAAGTGTCATAAAACAGTAATAAACAGTGTCACGATAACACTATATTGCAATAATATAAAATGCTCGGAAATTAAGCTTCTCGTATAGAAAATCGAAGACAAAAGACATTTTTGCGTAATGAAGACCCGAAGAAGGAACATTAAGTCTCTAGATGAACACAGCTTGAAAAGCTCGAGAAAGAAAAATTGGCGACTCTTTAAAATACAGTGAGGCGTATATCTCAAAAATTTTAATTCAAACACTTTATATATATGAATAACGAGCAGTATTAAAGACTAAATAGTTTGTAACTATTTATTTTTTGGACCTCTAACACAACGTGACTAATGACAATTTTAATTTTTTTAACAATCATAAATAAACAAATGTATTCTTATCTACCAGTTCAATGATCAATTTTTGTGTAAAATGTAGTAAATTCAAAGATAAATCTCCGATTAAAGTGTGCCCACCTGGTTATATAAGCATCACACAAATCTACAATATTTCCAGTTGACATCCAATTAAAACCGAATATGATGCTAACATTATTTATCGTTTTCATAGGCGTATTAGCTGCTATAAAATTTTACATAAAAATTAGGTGTAAATGGTGTATGAATAAAGTGAGCCTGGTGGGCAGGACGGCGGTGGTAACAGGGGCAAACATCGGTAAATATATTTTCAGATTTATTTAAAATAATAATAATAATAATAATAATAAATAAAAACTAATAATAACCAGAAAGATTAAATTGAATCTTATTCCAAACTAAATAAGCAGTAATTATCATGTGTCACTAATGAACTATTTAATCTGATTCATAGTACACAGAAATTAATCTATTTCTATTTCAATGCAATAACAAAGTAAATTATAGAAAATTATAACAGCCTTTAAAATGCAATACTCAAAGTGTAATGAAAAGCTTAGAATATTAAAGTTACGTAATAGTCGAAGTATTCCAATTATTAAAATAAAAAAAATACATTGTGACTTTGCACTGAAAAGGATTTTCAGTCAGGATTATGAGATATTGGACGTTATGTACACGAAAAATGGCTACTTTGGCTATTTTTGAGGATAAATACAAGATAAATTTTATTAATTTTTTTTTTCTGTCTGTTCCATCTGGTATGAATCTTTCCCTTGAAAATGATTTCTCAAATGGTACCATGCCATGCTTCTTTCAAAAGTTATGACCATTTTAACATGACTTAAGGAGAAGAAAACTATGTGCTGTGTTAGACGAAACCTCTTTTATCATATAGAAATTATAAATACGAACAAAACCCAAATAATTACTCCCACTTGTAGTACCACTCAAGGTGTTAAATTATACAGAATTTTCGGATTGGCTGATAACGAATCTGAGGTCAGATTTGAAAAATCCAAGATAGCGGATCTAATATTGCGCACGAGATTTTCGAACATTTACTGATTTATGCCTGAACCGGTATACGGGAGTTTTCAAAATCGCTGATAACGAATGTAAAGTTAAAGCAAAATTCAAAATCCTCCTCCCAATGATCGACAGGTAACCGTAACCTGAGGAAATCGCTTCTTTTCCGGGTACAACGGTACAGTTCTTTCTTCCACACTCTCACGATAAGAGTTATCTACCTTAAATTTTCATTCCCTTAATTTTCGATTTTTGAATTACTAGTCTACCCTGTGGGAGTGATGGAATTTTCCTTCCCCCAGAATTTTGGCTTTAGAGTTACCTATTTACGGTTAGGAGATAATGAAATTATTTACCCCAGGCTCCTGAAGCTACCTATCTACTATTTGAGTACACAAAATTGAAGAATTAAAAATGCTGATATTCCCGTCTGCCATAATGAATCGGCCATCTTGAATATTTGAAATCTGACCTCAGCTTCATGATCAGCGACCTGAAAACCTGCTGTATTAAATTTAGGGTTGATTTCCTGTTTGATTCGTCGATGACGAATCAAATATGGAGAACGTGCCACCTTAAAGTGACAGTAATTTTTGGAAAGAAACATCTTATGTCACCATTCGAAAGTTCGTTTTGATGAGAAAAGGTAGTAATAGATGATAAAATAGGTAGAGAAAATTACAAAAAGTATTTGCGGCCTACATCTAACCCGAAAAATAGCCAAAATACCATTGAACTCTCGATGGAGTTTTCACAGAAATTTTCTTGACATTAATTATTAAATTGATAATTTAATTTGATTTAATATTTCCAAATATAAATATTATGAACAGATAATGAACAGAACAATTTTGGAGAAATTTGTACAAAGCGAATCATTTAACAAAATCCTTTTTATGAAAAGCAAAACTGCTAAAAATTGCTTAAATGTGCCCTTTTTATATCAAATATACACTTAATGAATGAAGTATGCAAAATACGCGTTTTTTGACTGTTGTTTGTAGTAAAAAATGCCCAGTACAGTCCGAGATATAGAAGAACAACAAATATTCCTGAAAGCAAAAATTCGGATTTTTGCCATCATACGTCAATTACACCTTTTGTACAGAATTGCTTTTGCTTTTGGGATAATTTTTAGGAATCGGGTACGAGACGGCTTTAGAGTTCGCTAAAAGGGGCGGCAGGGTGATCCTCGCTTGCAGGAACGAGGAGAAAGCGAACAGAGCCAGAGAACAGATCATCAAGAAGACCCTCAACGAGAACGTCATAGTGCGAATAGTCGATCTGGGATCCGTAAAATCAGTCAGGAACTTTGCCAAGACGATCATGGAGACGGAGGACGGATTAGACGTATTGGTGAACAACGCCGGATTGCTATATGCCGTAAACAAACTAACCGATGATGGTTATCACGCACTTGTGCAAGCCAATTATCTGGGACCGTTCTTGTTAACACTACTTTTACTTGGTAAATATTTTTCAGCAGAGAAAATTGATCGGTGGAATGCTAGACTAGTTTATCCAATTAATGTTTCCTATGTATTTCATCTTTGCTTCGTATGGGTTTGTTCACGTAAGGTGCTTACAATTATTAGGCTGAAGGTTTTACAGAGGTCTTCAACAATAAGTATTTTCTAATACTAATTTTTAAACACAGTGGACACCAAGATATGTATGAAGAGTGAAGGGTATCAGGAAAATCTAACGAAGATAACTAATTATTAAAGATAGCACCATAGTCAATAGAGGAAACTCGTTTCAAAGAAATAGAAGAAGGCAAAACTGAGAAAGGAACCAGTTCTCCAAAAAATCTTATTAAGACAAGAAACCAAAATTACTTCTACTAGCTCGAGCTTCGAAGAAAGAAGGAGAATATTTTGATTCAGACGCTGATATGAATGCGGAGGCGATTGAGAGGAACAAGATTGATAAAGAAAAATCTCAAATTGCAAATACGTTTAGATGGCCAAAAATATAAAATGATGACACTGAGATGAGGACATAGTAAGACAATTACCAAAGCCAATTAAGAGCAAAAGAAAAACCTTATATTCTAGGTACTGCGATTTTTCATTTAGACCCTTTGGAAGTTTGCAACTTTTTGGAGAATAAAGGTAGTCCAGATATCGAAAAACTTAGTTACAATTTGTTTAAATTTCTACGCTTCCTCGTAACTCAAGCTACGCCAATTTTTAACGAAAACACTAGGCACTTCCATCAATTTCATGTGGAAGTTGTAGACATCGTTTAGAATGACCACTGATTATTTTGCCATACGACAGAATTGACGAAAAACGTCCACGATGTGAAATCACACGTTATATAAGACCTCTTTCAAAGACTCAGATTTTTAGTACAACATGAAAATCGTGGAAAAGGCGCTACCCTAACATCCGTAAACCGCCTTTCTTAACTAATTTTATGTGTTCCATTTCTGCCTCATACAGCATCCCTCCACTAACTAACATCCCATGATTTTAGATAAGTTGAAAAAGACAGCCCACAGCCGAATAATAAACGTATCATCTATTATGGCCAAATACGGTTCTGTCGATCCATACAACCTGAACACGTATCCAGGTCGCGTTAGAGATTACAACCATACAAAACTTCTGAACATGCTTTTTACCATAAGGCTGGCGGAATTACTCAAGCCCTTCGAAATAAGTGTGTTCTCCGTACACCCAGGCGTAGTCAAAACAGACATCCTTAAATTTTTGAAGGGTTTACGGAGGACTATCGCAGATGTAGTCACGGATCTCTTTTTTAAGGTTGGTAGCTGCAAAAAGTGGTTAATAACTGAAAACTTAAATTAACTTTTTAGACCGCCGAAGAGGGTGCTCAAACAGTCGTATATACGGCTTTGGAGCAAGGAATTGAACATTTAACAGGGCAACATTTTACCGAATGTACTTTGACGCCTAGATATCCCTCTGCAGACGATCCGAATTTAGTCAAGACCGTATTTCACGAGACTTTGGAACTTCTGAAGATCACCGATGAATTCAAAAGTCTCGACACCAGGGCGTAAATTAGGAATTCGATTTATTGTTAAATAATCTGTTATTGTCCGAAATAAATTCAGACAAATTTAATAAACGCGATGTTCCTCAACATTTACCAGTGGTAATCTTACACTCTTCATACATAATATTAATTCAAAATTAATTTCAGTATTTTGCAGCAAATTATATTCACTCTTCTCAAGTAGGTACCCTCGTTCTATCTCTTTAATGCAACTAAATTAATTGAATTATGAGATGAATAACAACCGCACTCAGGGATATCGATCATATGAATCTAATAATCTCTTGTATGAACGTGGCTTTGTACAACGTAGAATTTAATTTGTTTATATACAAACAGCACCTTAAGTGTAATACAAATTCACTTCAAGATGGTTTGGATCTCCTTAAAAAAAGAAACTCAAAGAAATAGTAATATGTATACCCACATTGATTGTAATTCCTGTTTAATATATTTTTCAATATAACTGCCCTACGAATTGACACAAAATAAATGAATGAAGACATATGAAATTTCATGGCAAGGACGACACCAACTTTAGCATACCATAAACATCAGTGTTTCCATTTTTTCAGTGTAACTTTTCATTTCTTCTCCATTTCATTCATTTTTCAGTGTAATGGTAACATGAAAGCTTCTAGGAATTTTCTTTTATACTGATTAGTTTCATGTGTCGAAATTATAGTATTTTCGAAATCAAATGAATCTCCATTAGACATGTAGAGTTCAACTAGACCTGAATACAGTGGATAGTGAATTTTTAATGGTTAATCTACGTTGGTAGAAGGTAAAATAAGTTTTATCACAGATTTTCGTGAATTAAAAGAATTTTTTACCCGTCACAAACTGGATTACATTTCTAAAATGAAGATCTTAAACGATAGGCCTTGGCTAAATAACAGTCGGCATATCGCCCACAATACAAAGCGGTATCATGATAGACTTTGAACCATTAGCTCGCAATAAAACAAAATGGTCGGAAACTAAGTTTCCCGTAATAGAGAACCGAGGACAAAAGACATTTTTACGTGGTGCGCAGACCCGACGAAGGGCTTTTAGGGTGAATTAGTCTCTCGAATTACACGGTTTGAAAAACACGAGAAAGAAACAATAGCGATTCTTTAAAATACAGTGGGGCACATCCCCTCGACTCCAAGGGGGAAATAAATCGAGCGAAGGGTAGAAAAAAGGGGTTTGCACCGAATCGAACGACCGAGTTTTCCAACAACGAAAATGGGACATCGAAACTTCCATTTCACCCATTTCGATTTTTCAAAGAATAAAGTTTTGTTGAAGGGCGTCGTACATTACATTACAATTTTAAGTTTGCATGAAGAATCAGTAATACTAAATTTTTTATCGACATTTTCCTAACAGGTTACGACTCATAACAAATTATTAATTTACCCGCCATTTTACGCCAATTTACGAGCCACTGGATGGAGCGTTGCGTTATTGTAAATAGAAAACCATTGCAGACTTTATCACCAAATATTAATTAAGGTAATGAGCAAAATATCAATACGACCTGTGTGGTATTTACCATGGCGCTTAGTCATTTTTAAAGGGATGACACAAGGTAAATACTGTCGTTTAACTATTAGGCATAGAACGGTCATGATCATAAATAAAGCAATTTATGAAAATTCTGAAATTCTGTTGGATCAAATAAGGTGATTTAAAGTTGCAAATATTTTCCTGACAGAAATATACAACAATAACCTATCATTACTTTGTCATAGTTCGTTCGGCTAAGACGCGCTTCACTGTAGTGATAGAGTAATTTTTAAACTTCAATATGCGTAAAGTTACTACTGGGTCACATTCAAAAGTAAAACATCCCTTGAAAGATTATGCGAAAACACTAACCTTGAATGGAGACTGCGCCTAGCCTGCCAAGATGCCCGCCATTGCCGGTGAAATCACTGTGGTTTCTGAAAAATAGATCAAAATTGTTAAGACGTTGAAAATTTTCGAAATTCAAATTAATTTCGGAATAATACAAAAATACTAACCATTGAGAGACATTTTTGCAATCATTATCCATCTTCGAAGTCCTCCGTCACTGCTGCTGTGATGACACAGCCATCTGAAAAGAAAATTGATAAATGTAGTAACAATATTTAAACAAAATAAGTAGAAGTATTTCTTCCGTAGTCTGCTTAGGTTTAGTCCCGACGTTTCGTCCACAACTACGGTGGACATCTTCAGAGGTGACGCATTACTAGTTGACTACATCACCTCTGAAGATGGATGAAACGACAGAACTGAACCTACGCGGACCATGGCCTTATAACCCAGTAGAAATGCCTCTACAAGGCTTCGGCTGTAAAAGCCTTCGCTTTACAATAAGTAGAGTTCGGAAAATATGCACTAAAAGTATGCAGACAATATGTAGTATAAAAAATGCAAAATTTGCATCAGGATTTGACATATTCTTCATAGGAACGTTATAACTACAAGAAATAACTTATAAACTCCTCATTTTCTTTTAAAGCATGAGAACTCCTTTTATACAACGTCCTGTTTTTCGTAAGAAAATTGCAATGACTTTTTAAATGGCATCTAGTATGGTCCTGTCTTACAATTTTGTTAGAAACTTTTTAACATTCTTCAGCGCCAAAACTATTTTTGCAATTACTTCAATTGCAAATTATTACAATCTTTACAAATTCTTTAGAAACTTCTGGACCTTTTTGACTCTACAAACTACAGCTGCCGCAAGTACCTTAGAAAGTATCCATCTCCACAACAAAATATGAATTCTAAAATAATTGTAATTACTTCAAAATTGTCATCAGTTCATTACTATTGTCAAAAGGTCCTTAGAAACTCCTCTACTTCTTTGAAAATGTCAAAAGTTTTTTAAAAGCGTATTACAGTAGCATTTGTGTCTTTTTTCCATAAGGTGGTTAAAATAATGAAAAATACATTAAAAACATTACAATTGTAACAAGAAATTCTCCAACTTCTTTAAAGCATCAGATTATTTATTTCAACTTATTTAATTTTAATATAACTTATTGAAAAACACCTGAAATTATATTTTAAACACAGCTGTAATTGTTTTACGGGATTACTACCGTCTATAATTTTCAAAAAAAAATTTTCTTTATTCATCCCCTTATAACTTTAGAGATCTCTTCCTAAAATTTTAGTAAGAAATGTTAAAAAGAAAGAAGTTACGGTCGTTTAAGCGTACGCGCCATTTCGGCCTTTGATGTATTGAAAATATCGTTATTTTATATACCTACATACTGTATCATACTGCTTAATATGTGCTCAGTGCATATTAGATCGTTTATACAAATATTTGTGTGTGGATTTTGCATATCTTCCGAGCTCTAATGAAAGAAGGAAACGTTATTTAAAATTACTAACCATTAAACGACAATCGATTTGGATTTTCTATTCTCCTTCGAAGTTGTCCGCCTTTGCACCAGCAAAAGACGACCAGCGTCGCCTTTCTGCATTTCTCCGAAGTCATCACCACCACCACACCAAAGACTTACCTAAAAGACAACCAAAATATGTATCACCCATAATAAATCGAACTAATTTAAAATAAATGGCCTTTCAAAAAAATCAAACCGAAAGGAACTAACCTTACAAACAGCTACATCGGTCTTACTGCCCTTGTATGAAGTTCTATGCCATTGTCGACGATAATACTCACCTGAAAATGATAATTATTGCTATATATTAACTGTTACTAACATAAGAAATATATTAAAAACATTGTTAATTTGGAAATAAATTTAAAAAATAAATTACCGGTTGACAATGGCATTTAGGCATGAAACCCTCTGCTACTACGCCTCGTCTAACGCGCATGTGTCACTGTCACTAAAATGTTCACCACGCACTACCTGAAACAATAATAACATGTCAAAAAATTGCCATTTAAAAATAAATTTACAAGAAAAAAATCTTCTTCGCAGGACGTTAATTACCACCTCCGAAGAAAAAGTTATAATTGGAAAATCCTTCGAACAAACCTATTCATTAAAATAGGTTTAATTAGAAGTTTAACAATAAACGGTCATTTACAAAAATACGAATGCGACTAAAATAATTGAATAGTTATGAAGATTGCAGTAAAATAAACCAAAATAATAATATAGGTTGGTATGGTTGCCTTGCCAGGGTAAAGGCTTCCTTTATTCGTCTACAATTCGTTAAGAAATCAATGGCTTCATCGTTTTGGCATGGTCAGCAAAATCATGCCACAATCGCTCCTTCAAAACCGATGCCCGACAATTTCCCTTGAAACATGCCGCTTATGGCACGTTTTAACTTAACTACATTAACTGCAACCCATTAATCTCCGCGACTACCCTCCCTATCAGTAATTGCGTTCTTGCACATACTCACATACACGACACGTGTACCTTACAAAACGTCAAAAACTTTCAAACCCACGATTAAATTCTATAAGTCACTTTAACGATCACAGATATTTCCTGACGTTCATGGCGACGTGACATTTTCGAAATTTAATAACTATTACCGCCACAATGAAAACCGTTAACCCCAACAAACCTTGTAATT
This sequence comes from Cryptocephalus primarius, assembly GCA_963576515.1. Taxonomy (NCBI): domain Eukaryota; kingdom Metazoa; phylum Arthropoda; class Insecta; order Coleoptera; family Chrysomelidae; genus Cryptocephalus; species Cryptocephalus primarius. Next base: position 2,846,859 of record OY754945.1, on the reverse strand, counting down.
GCTTCAATTGTTTAGTTGCGCACATGAAAAGTAGAGGGCTCTTTGTTCTGTCGGTCTAAAGTTTGGCCCTCAAATGTTAGAGGCTACAGTGAATATGGAGATTCTATAATAAAATTAATTTTTCTCTCTTATAGAGAAAACTCTTATTTTCAAAGGGTATTTTCGCTTTCAATTTATCCACCAAAGTGAAGATATCTTACGCGCATTTGTAGATAGGCAGATAATTGGTTTATTAACGATAAAATACACAGTTCAGCATTACTTTACAATTAAATGAAATAAAATGAAAGCAAACGATTCTTAGATCAGAGCAGAGGCGGAGCTAATTTTGATTGATTTGGAGCACTCGAATTTTAACTGAACACCCGATTCGACAATTGTAATGATCATTTTGTACTTTTCGCCTTATGAATATATTTAATTATTTTTTTGTTAATTAATTTTAATTAGATGGAATAAAAGCAGCCTCACTACGTGATATCAAAATAATTATCTGGAGAGCTATGGAACGATTTTCTTTAAGATGTAAAATGTTATTGAAAATCAATGCAAAAAAGTGAATTTAGAAATTTGCAACGTGTGCCCAAAGACCAACCATTTCTGTATTGGAGGCAACATTATCAACACTTTGGTGCTTCTTTAACCAAGAAAGAAATATTGGCGACAGATTAATTCTTGTATAGTATTAATTGTATTAATTCTTAAGATGTGTCTATTAATACCATAAAAAACGAAAAATTACTTAGTAAGGCTGATGATAATAATAAACTTAGATTTCACAATAGTTTTCCAAATGTATTTGGTCGCATAGATGGTTTTCAGATATAAATTCCAGGACCATTTGCTAACAAGTCCTATTATCATACATATAATACTTCTATCAATCAATATAAAAATGCAGAAAAACTTTTTTTGTTTTATCCTAAGGTATAACGCAGACATAATTCGATGAATGAAAATGTAAATAACAAGTACCGTATTAATTAAATCGCGCCCTATTATTTGTTTACAACTTCCCCCCAGCTCTGATTCACTTGCTCTTCCCTGTTCGTATCCATTATAGTCGAACGAAAGAGAAAAAAGCAATTTCCAAACAAGTGACATGAAAAACAGAGATTAAATTATAGAAGGGAAGACGAAATCTTCGTTTGAGCTCGTATTTGATTTTTCGATATACGTAGGCATGTCTGTAAATTCCTCCGTTATTCTTTTGCGATACCAGTTTCCCTCCGAATTTTCTAAATAAAAGGCCGCGCTTGTAGAATTTATTTGGATTGGATAAGTCGGCTGTTACGTGTCAAAAATTCGAATTCGGGTAATAAATTTGGATGGAAGTGTATTGAGGACGTTACGGCGCAATTGGAAAAATTCAGAAATAATGTCTTCTGAAAATCTTAACCCCCCTACTGCGCGACTTTCTTAACAGGGAAAATAGTAGTAATGTAGTCAGTAAAATTGTGACATATTTTTTAAATTGTTACATATATAAGAAACGTTAGTTTGAAAATCTTCAAAGGATTAATCTTAGCGAAAAGTTACCATAAGTTAACTAATAGTCCAGGGAAATGAGGAACAAAAGACCCTCTTTGGGACCGTGAAATATCCAGGTATCTGAAAAGTGTTTTAGGTAATGTTGACCTACGGGAAAAGATTCTACCACTTTCCTTCGTGAGAATCGGTCGTGTTCCTTATTTATTAACAATTAAGTGCAAAAAAATCCAAATTTTCGTTACCATTGCAAAAGTTTATATCCAATAAAAAGGCCTAAGTAATCATCATTTAAAACATGACACTAGCTTTAAAATGGGCGTTTTATAAACGTCGATAAACTGATTTGTTGCTTGGAAATTTGCAAGATAAGCAAAAAATAGAAATTAATATTGAACCTTTGGGAAATTCACTGTTTTGATCCCTATATGAACCCTCGAAATTTCAGATCGATCCATCAAATAGCTTAAATCTTATTCCATTTGTTTATCCCAGATACAATTTTCTTGCAATAACAAAACACAGACAATAATAAAGAAACAGCCATTCTACGAAAACCATAAGAAAGAAGAATACGTAAACTTTCAACATGAATCGAAAAAAGTAATCACACTTATTTTCCCACCGGTAATCTTTTGAGGGTACCGCGTAAGAAAACTGAAAGCATGTTCACTATCCCCCTATAGGTACCCTTATCTGTCCAAAAGCGCCCCGTAGAAGCCCGTGGGAGTAATCCAGAAAATTTCTTATTTCAGGAGAGGGCACTGAGAGCACGTACCTCCACAGGAACAACACCTGCACTACCTACATCAGCATGAAAAGGAAAACCGGCAACTTAACCACCACCACCAACCACCAGCTCCCGGTGCGCTCGGTATCCCTGAGGAACACCAGCCAGAACAGTAGCAGGAGGTCGAGATATTCCAACGTTGTCGACGAGCAAATTTAAGGGGATGACTTTTTTTTCTCGAAAGGAAGGAACGAATAGACGGAAGGAGCGGAGGGCCCAAGAAAGGATTCCGGGAGATCCTTCCGCGCGGGCTGTAATAAACGTACTCGATGTAAAGGGAAAAATGTGATGACAAGTTAATCTATGTGATGAATGTTATGAAATAGAACACGACATACTTGTTCTAAATTATCGTAAATGGTTATTTTTCTGGGAGTTTCCGGGAGAGTGGTTGCCACAAAAACACACTGAAACGACACGTTTACATTTTACAAAATTTTGGAAATATAAGTGTGAACATATTTATGTAATATTCTGTATTGAATGATTTCATGAAACATTCCTTATTTTATATTTCCCTGTAAAACTAGGGTAAATGGCATGAGCAGAATTCAATTAAACTATAATTCATTTAGATAGAATTACCGCACCAGAGCAGTTAATTAGAAAATTAGAACAAAATATGAACCCTTTTCAAGTTCTATACGTTTACTAAATTCCTATCATATATCAAAGAAAGCGTATCTTATGTTAAGCATCTCTACCCAATAAATAATATAATTTTTGCCTCGATTTAAAACGACAAACGATTCGATAACACATTTTCCGATTTTCCCATCTACCTCTTGGAGGCTTTTCATGTTAGATGGGTGCTCTAGAAACTTTTCCCTTTTCCTACTTAAAGCTTCCTGTTCCACCCTTTCGTCGACATCTTAAAGCGGAAAATTGATCTCGCTGGAATAAAATTACCCTGGCAATATCGAAAATGCTCAGATTTAAAAAAGGGACATTGAAAACCTTAGCGAAAGATCGAAGCGAACTCTCTTCTTGAACATCGTATTTTCGGCTGTACGTTAAATTTGTTTCAGATTTCTCATCTAAAAATAAGGCAGATTGTTGGACGAAACTGTATATTTTTCTAAAAAAATCGTGCAGAAATAAGTTATCTTTATTGGAGAGCACGTTAAAAAAATTATGGTGAAAGTTGCCTACTACAAATTTCATTGTGATTCAGCTTAATATGCATTTATCAAACGATATCGTAGGTAACAAGGACCATGGAGGAGTCAATATAAATGGAAAACTTCACAGGTAAAAATTGTGCAATACAATTAAAACAAACCATGGGGACCCCACAAACCTACAGTTGGATATGTCATGATAAAGCAGGAGGAAGAAACCCTGTATCATCACAGTGTCAGTTGGAATCAGGACAAAAAAGTGCCATTGAAATGCAGTATACTAAAAAATTCATATGATAACGTGGTTAGTCCTTTTTAAAAATGATAAAAACGTGATATTTTTCTCTCAAAAAAGTCTAAATATATCAATAACAAATAAAATAAATAAATTAATAAAATATTTAATGCAAAAGCTCTACTTTCAAGATTTTCATCCATTTTTATTATGTCTACTACACCTAGCTGAAAAAAATCCATGATTTCTCCAGAATTTTCAAACTTTAAAAACATTTTTTCAGGAAATTTAAACGTAACAAAACGAAAAAAAGTTCTCCAACTCTCAACTATTACCCAATAAATGTTTATAAGTAAATTTAACAATAACAATTACACCTGTCATTTTCCTACAAACTGTTGATTTAAGCGACAAAAGAACGTCTTGAAATGTTGAAAGTATGACAGCTTTATTAGTGTATTAGCGTTTCCACTGTACATGAACAATAAATTCATGAAACCAAATACTAAAAACGCTTAAACATAATAATAACATAATAAATCCACACAGAATTTGTGTGAATTTCACCTAATATCCGTGCTACCTTTACCAATAACGAAGGCAACAGCTGGTACCGCTCTTCTGGGATAATAAACTTATTATTAAAGCAGCTCTGCTCGAAGAGGAAAATTATTCGGCAAATTATCCCATTATATTTATACAGCCCGAGGAGCCTATTAACCCAATTTACACCTATTCCAAAATTCTCAGATGTCTTTTACTGGCAGACAGTTCATAATTTCTAATCTAATTTTGCTACGAACGTAACGTGGGATTTACCATAATGTCAGGTGTAAAAGACAGTTAGCAGAAAGCAGGAGGAGGAAAATTGCGTAAAATCAGCAAATTTTATTAAAAAAATTAATTAAAATGAGCGTGCAGTAGCACAAAAACCATGGGTGATCAGATGGTAAAAGCATGCCTCTTCGATTACACCATCCCACCACAACAAAATTTTTCACCAAAAATATTTAGCGAGTAGGTAAGAGAATTTTTCTGAGGTTTTAAGCTACATGTGACAAGGCAATGCGAAAGCAAGAGCCTAAGAGACTTAGGAGCAACTTTAGGTATGATTGATTCCAACCATAAATTACCAGAGCAACTAAACCCCTTCTGATTGAACCAATAAAAGGGTCCAAAACCTACGTGGTTTAACTATACTTATAGTTAAGTAAAGAATTAATTAGATAATTGTTACACAAGTAACAACACCGAGTTAAGTCAAAGGATATGGTAGGATCATAAAAGGATATGACGAAGTTCTTTGTACCACAATTTCCAGAAAAGTAACCAATATACTACATGTTTTCAATGTGACATAGTTTATGTTCAATGTACCACACTAACAGGTAAGAAGAAAAATCCATTTGTTTCGGTCTGTGATCGTTTTATCACTGTTACATGTTCACGAGATGGGATTTGTTAACTGTTGCATGAAAAAAAAATTTAAATGGAAATCATAATTGAAGCTTATTCGGTGATTAATAAATATTTAATAACACTAAACGCTACATTTGTTTCACTTCTAGCTAAAGTTAGAACCTCGTGTGACAATCAACTACTTAGAATTAATTACCAGCGAGATTTTTCACTCCCTTTTCGAGCCAATGAAGGTCCGTAAAATTTCACCGTGGCGTTAAACGGTGCAAAATTGCACACTCAGACACCCGATATCCATTTTTCTTTGAAGTGCTGCCAGAACGCCTGATTAATTTTTGGATTAAATCGAATAAGCGAGCTATTGATGCAGCAGGGCAGTTATTTGAAGTTAATTGAACGATAATTAAGTGATGGACTGTAATTGCAGTTGTTTACGATACGAAAATGAAATGATCGCCAGGGGCCTGTAGTATTATGTAAACTAGGAGGAGAGGTAAGACCCATAGTAAATGGTAGGTGAAGTATGGTTTAGTTAAGGCTCTTTAGCCAGCTTTGAAATTAAGATTGTATTTTTGACTATCCAGTTTATTCCCGTTTTGCTAGGGAAAACCTTTAAACCTCGTCTTATGTAAAACTGCGCATTACACCAAATTCTTTATAGGCATTCACCATGTGATACTTGGTAGGATACGGTGGAGTTATGATGTAGACAGATTAATTCATTAGGTAATTCAACGACATTTTAATGTTTTGAAACACAATTTAAAGGACTTGATGAGTTTGTCTTCAGTAGACAGTATTGAATTGTCACTACTCACAAAGTCTGGTCAAAAAAATCCATGGGTTTATTAACAATTATTGTTATCATACTACATAAGGGATATCCAGTTCAGTGGGTATTTATCAATATCATCAATCATGAAGGTTGCGTATTTACCAGGTGGGTCGCAAATTATTGCCATACTGATCGATTTAGCTCTAAAGTAGTGGCCATTGTCTTTTACCTTAGCGCGCCTTTTACATTTATACTGTGGTAACTTCAAATTTCCCCCCCACGATAATCATTACCGTCGACCCGTCATATGCACGCACCACCCTACTTCCCCATAAGATGTCGTAAATACCATTGAGGTGTCCTATGGGGTGTTCGCCGGCGTACTTTCAGTTTTTAATGAAAACACAAAATACGCACGCGTTTCCACAGGAAAACGGCGGCTCCTGCAGCATGGCGTCGACGTTATTGGAATTATCTTGTAGAAAAATTTACGGCGCGATACGGGATCATAAAAATTATATCGTGGCACATTGTCGGGGGGAGATAAATTTAGTGAGACGTGGGAGGCCGGGAGCTATATGGGCGTTTTGTCGAAATAAATTACTACGCGCCAGACGGGGACTGACATGGGAACCTATTGTAAAGTTCTAATTTTAGTTCATTAATTGATATATTCTAGTTTTAGTTCAATATCCGCGGGCTGTGTACTAAAACTATTTATTTCAATTAAAGCTGAAATGTTGAGTTTCCTGTGAATTGGATAATTGAAGCTACACTTCAAGAAAACTTTTGTGTTCGTTATCTTGCTTCTGAAGGCAACGGAAGCTCATTAGGGCCATTAGGTAATTAGTACGAGGTGAAACGAAGAAATCACATCAAACACAATGGTCCCCTAGGTCTTTCAGGACAATTAATAAAGTTCAGAATTCTTGCAGAAAACTTTTCCTGGAAGGTTTTTATCCTTGTCACATGTGAAACAGAGTATAAGTATATTTTGAGTGCAACGCTTTCTGTAGTCGACCAGCTATCACTATATTAATTCATATTGTAATTTTATCATAACTGTAACTGTATTTGGTGCGTTAGTCGTACAACTTCGTTATCTTGTATATAGATATAGATATATTGTAATATTTCTTTCCTTTATTTTGAAAATCGATAAGTACAATTGTACAGAGAAAACTTTCCCCAAATTATGAACTTTAGAATCTCCTTGTTATGCAAATTTATAAATCTATTCATTATTCGTCATTCATTCGATATGAAGCAATCGCTATAACTGTTGTATTTTAAAATTTTAACAAAAATATTCAAGCATGTCGAATTCTTCCAGACATTTCGATATTCTTACGGCGTACAGAATGATCAAAGGACAAAATAAAATACATCTAGTCGTAGCAGAACATTGCGTTAGTGTTAATGGAAAAAGACATCCCAAAGGAGCCAGTAATGCTGTATTTGATATTTTTTCCACGTTCCACCTCCCAAAAAAATTAAGAGAAAACTGTAACATTTCATAGGAACACTTTCTATGTGAAGATGTGGAGTAGTTTGTTACTCTAAAATAAAGTAAGAAAAAATTGTTGGAAAATTCCATTAGGATGATTGAAAAAAAACACCCTTAAATAGCCAATAATGGAGTATTTGGCATTTTTTTCAATCTTTCGCCCCAAAAAAAAAATCAAAACATTTTTGAACATTTTATTCATCCAACTCTTCTGTAAGGATGGAGTAGCTTGGTACTTTGTTATTGAAATATTTTGTTGGAATTATTAAAAAGAAAATACCCAAAAATAATGCAACATTTGACATTTTTATCCAGTTCGTTTATCCAAAAATTTTGTTTAACAACAGTATTTTGATCTAAGTCTTCTGTAAGGTTGTGGAACAGCTTGGTACTCTAATATAGAATATGAAAAATTGTTGGAATATTTCAGCACGATTAATGGAAGAAAAATACCCAAAAATGGCCAATAATGCCGGATTTGTCATCTTTATTCACGTTTTGTTTATTCAGTCGTTTAGTTGCAAATTTTGCGAGCTTTCTTTTCTAAGCAATATGAAATAAAGTAAAAATATGAAAAAAATCGAAAATTTTAATTTTTTTTAACTTTTTTTTGTTAGTTTTTTTATCAAAAAATTCATTTTCTGACTTCCTGAACTACCACTGCGATAGAAAATTCAATTTTCTACAAAACAGTTCCTTGTAAATTTTAACAAAAAATGCATAGTTTATGAGTTATAGCCGAAAAACCAAAACCACACTTAGCCCTAAAAACGCACCCCTAAATTTGCTTGCATTCCGCGATTTTACTTTCTTTATAGGCCAATTGAACATATGAAACAATAAAATTGCTTGAAATTGTTCCTTATTGTAAGAAAAACGTCAAAAGCCTACAGATACGACCTGCTAATCGCGGTGAAACAGTGGAATTTAATTAAATGCGGAAAATGTACATTTACATACAAATCGCCTAATAATGAACGTTTAAAGCACGGGATTGAAAATAAGTAACGAGATTTTAACAAGATCAATAGATTACGTCTTACTACTGATACTTTACGCTACTTTACGTTTCGACAATAATCGCAAGGAAGAATTTAAGTAACTAACAAGATATCCTGATTGAACATAGGTAGGTCGGCATTCGACGATAAAACACGAGATAAGCTATCACGACCCGTACTTGACATTATCTTCATCTTGTCAACAAAATGATCGAAAATAAACCACACGACACTAACCCCCCCATTAACCAGATCGCTTCCTATCTTCGAGCGGCGGAACGAAGTATTTATTCTCTCTCTTTGCATGTCGATAGCCATGAAGTGTGGTATCGAATTAAACACCATGTGAACTTGAAAGGTTTTGCTCGCTCCTGCGTCGACGGTTTCAATTTGTTGTGTGTGTGTGTGTGTGAGAAAGTGGAATAATGGAGGACTTCGACATGCTTCCTAGTGCGGTCTCTTTCGAGAAATGCAGAGTAAGTCTTTTCGTTAAGAGGATGATAAAATTGCATGTTTCGTTCTATCGACGCGGTCTCCTTATCGGCGAAATGTAAACGAAACACTACAGAACCGTACTGCACGGTAATCACATGAGAGAGCAAAAAAATCCTGTAGCCCAAAGTCTTTATACACACTTGAACAAATGGAGGTGTTGCAATGATCTTTGTCACATATTTCATTATTAATTAATTTCTGGCGAAAGGCACAGTCTTCCTTCATGACTGTAAATATAATTCCCTCATTATTCGTAAACAAATATTAATTGCCGTTCCGAAAACAAATGGGGCCAATTCAGCTTAGCTTAATTGCTGCAGTCAACAACAACAAATAGAAATACTAGAACGATTTTTGTTGAAGATTTTATTGCTAATTAATTATTATTGCTCGTGTTATTATGCTATTAATTATTAACCGTTATACCCAAAAATTACATTTCTCACCTTAAATACACCGTTCGTTGGCAAATAATTTGCAACAAAATATACAAAAAGGGCATTGTGATACCTTCGCTTGTCCCTTTGTGCATAAGGAGCTTAAGTCAAGTTGAAGCAGCTACTGTTTCTTGGGAAGGGCTGTAGCAATATTTTTTGTTTTTAATAAATTAGCAAATAATTACCAATATCTGTTTGCTTTTGTAAAAGTACATTTCCAAGAATTATTTTCATTACCTAGTGTATTTTAGTAATTACAAAAAATATTAGAGGAATATTCAAAAAAAATCAATGTAAGATCAACTTTTACAGGCAATAACTCTAAAATTAATCGACGAATCGTCGCGATTTTTTCTTAAGTGAAGCGTCTCGAGAAGCACCCGAGAAAATCTATCAAATAGATTTTTCTCTCTTTTTTTAAGGTGATTTACCTTAATGAGACATTTTCTTTGGAAAAGTATGAAGGTTCCACATATATTCGCTAAGAATATGACTGTTTTCCCTTCTTTTCGTTATTTTTGCGACAACAAAAAGGAATTTTTTGAGAACAAACACATGTATCCAGTGCATAATTCAATTTCGAAACCCTTTTTGCTCTTCAACTTTTGTCTAACGTGAATAGTTTTCGTTTTATCATAGCCAAAAGCAGAGGAAAAGGGAATGTTTTGAGATTTTTTCTCAATTTGTTGAATAAAAAGATGCGCTCACATTTTTGAGCTGACATAGTAAAATTATCATTTTTATTGACTATATCTCAAAACATATCCTCTAGATTATTTCCTCTATGATGAATACAGTACCTAATACTTATAGTCACTTAATACTTATCTACCAAAATGAAAAATTACAATACCTAACAATAGTTCCTTAATAACGTGCGGCAAATGTCAAATTTTAGGTTTTTTGAAACTTTCCTTTTCAAAACCTTCAGATTTTTCAAAAACATCCACACAATTCGATATATTACGCCATCTATCCATCTATGGAAAAATGGGCATTTACAAAAAATATTTTAATTGTCATCTTTTCACAATTTACAAATCATTTATAAACTTTAATTGCTATTCCACAATTATTACAAATCAAATTGTCTGCATTAACAATTATTCACCATGTAATCAATACTACTATCTCATTACTTTTCCATTACTGATAAGGTCTTATTGCACGCAGTATTTCAATGGAGAAATGATAATTGCAATTATTAGCCTCAATAATTATTGCAATTATTAGCCTCATTAATTACTTTACAGCAGTAATGTCTCGAAATATTTAAGGGTAAACATTGGTCAATGCTTCTATAATAAAATATCCTTGTATCCCTCAAGGAAAATGTATAACTACTGTCCTTAAAATTCACCATCAAGCTTATACTCAAGTTTCCATACACCCGGTATATGGTAAAGTTTCTTCATCTCTTTACTTTCCGATAGTAACTGTCCTCTGTGAATTGATACTATTTTCAAGGATTCTCGTATGAAGAGTTCACCATTGGTGATTATTTACTGATCAGCTTTTCGTTAAAATTTTCCTTGGATGGTTTCAACATCTGGAAAAAGCCCAGTAGTGTGATTTAGCGTTCCGTTTAAGCTCCGTCAGCCCTCATGTACGTTTAATAAAGAAGTATCTCAAACAAAAGAAACTCTTAGACACGGCCAGACCGACGTTGGCGCCATCTGGTGATCTCGTTTTCTATATGTAAATTTTTTGTCAACAGTCATAGACAGAAAGGAAACCGATTCGAGATCGGCATTTTTTCCTCGACGAAAAGGGGTAGTTTTCGATTACGAGGAATAAATTGGGCGAAAAAATGGGGAAAGTAAATTTTCGCGAACGGCCCCATGAAAGGAAACGGGGGCTGTCAAAAGTTTATCGAAGGGTGTTATGGATGAAACGTTGTTGAAATATGATGAAAACGAGATCAAAATCGTTATGAAAATTTTTGAATTCCGCTTGATTTGCAGTTGGAAATCTATATGCATGAATACTTCAGAAAAACGTCCATAAAGGAATTCAGCATTTCGAAAAATCGAAAAAATTCACCAAGGGTGACCGTGTCTACAAAATTTTTTAAGGAGGAGAAATCTTGTATGGACACCAAAAGAGAAAACTTCTCTTTAGATGAGGCGAAGTAAGTTTCGACCCTTGGGCTGGATCGTTTATCGCATCTGATAGTATGGGACTCCATTGATCCGGGCCGGGGGAAAACTCCTGGGAGGGTTGCCCCTGACGGCTCTAATTGGGACCTATTTGGCACCGCCTTGCGTTAATGGATATTTTTAGATAAAAATGTGAACGAAATAACATTATTTACCAAGAGATAACCTTTAGAATTAATTATAAATCTGTATCGAACGTTTAAAAGGCGCGAATTATTCATAAGGGTATTTGACCGTTTTAGAAAATCTCGCAAATGCTCCAGCCTACGGAAAGTCTGCCTCGGGGCAATTTTCAAGCTCCCGCCTCGACCTTGGCTCAATTATCGCCGATTCAATCAGAATTACGGCCTAAATATCCGAATTCCCGAACTTAAATCGATCCCCCCTGCTCTAAGGACTCGTGTACTAACATGCGAATAATCTAATAGGATTTCGGGACCTCCCCATCCTCGACCCCCCGAGGGTGTATCAATTACCCCGGGTAGGGTAGGGTTTCCCGGTGCGACTTCCTATATTCGCTACTTCGCAGTCATCGGGTCCGAACCGCGGGTGGTGGAAATCGAATCGTCTGACCGTCTGGTGGAAATTTAAACCGAGAAGGAAGTAACGGCAACGCATTGAGCTCTTTTTCGCGGAGAGATACCGTCTTATCGGTCGATAACTCGAGATGGCCGTAAACAAGGGCCAGAAATTGACCGCGGTCACCATTTACAAGCACAGTATCATCTTGGTGACCGAGTACAGCAGGAGCAAGGGTAAAAAGAAACAAGCGGTCAGCGCCAGGTCCCAGCTCAGTTACGCCATGCAAGACAGCGAAGGGCAGAAATGCGAGGAGGTAAAATCGACTTTGCTCTTTAAAATTTGTGATTTGTAATTACCTACCAGTAATCTCGTCAATTTCTTTTCGGTTAAACTAGAAATTTGAGTTTTCGATTTATTATTTATAGTCCAGGGAAATGAAAATTTGACAGGACTATGAAATATCCAGGTATTTGTGTAATATTCACCTATAGGAAGAGATTTTATCACTTTCCTGCGTGAAATTCGATCACGTTTTTTAATTATTAACAATTAAGTGCAAAAAAATCCAAATTTTCGCCATTATCACCTATCACCGCAAAAGTTTATATCCAATAAAATTTCTAAGTAATCTACATTTAAAACATGAATCAAGCTTTTAAACGACGTTTTATAAATGTCGATAAACCAATTTGTTGCTTGGAAATGAGCAAAATAAGGAAAAAATAAAAAATAATAATAAATCCTTAAAAAATTCACCGACAACTATGCTAAAAACGCGAAAATAAGTCTTTTTCAGATCGATCCATCAAATAATTTAAATACATTTGTTTATCGCAATTTGCAATAACATAACACAGAAAATAATAAAGGTATAAGAAAGAAGGAGAGCTAAAGAGAAAAACATCCTATTTGGACGAAATTAATTCGAAAATGTTGATTTCCTTTGGTTCGTGAAATTCTGATTGGTGCAAATTAAAGTGCACTTAAAACGTTTGGATCCACATATTTTTGAAAATCCCAACACCCCAAATTTCCCTTTCCAAGGGATGGAAAATAAAGGTGAATCTTATTTAGGTCCATTTTAGTTGAACATACTTTTCGAGTGGACAAAAACTTTAAACTCTTCACAGTTATACTTTAGAACCCCGAGAGGACTGGAAAAATTTAAAAACCCCGGATTTTCCTTTCTGAAGGAGTGAAAAATAGGGGTGGAATTAATCACACAGCGCCTGAATAGCCATGCACTTTAAACTTGGCAAGCTTAGAGCATAGCCTCAGAGATAATTCACAAGAGTACCATAAGGACGAATTTCCGTTTCTAGGGGGTGAAAATAGAGGTAAAATTAATTTAACAATGACCGAATAGCTAGAAACGTTCTGTTAAATTACATTAAATTGATGTAGTGTACGAGAACAACCGGAACACATTCAAATATAAAGTATACTTGCAGATACAGATTATATGTGTATATCCAAGGTATATACCATATATATTCCACATGTAAACAGCTTCATATCATATAGTAACAATAAGGGATATCCAACCTATTTGTTAATCACAATACCAAAAATATTGACAGCCAATTAAAACTGACAGCATGAAATCTTTGTTATTTTTATGTATGTTATCTATAATTACAACTTGTTATACTTATGTAATTTATATTTGTATTATTCAATAGTTGCACTCGTTGCAACCTTCCCTCGTGGCTGAACTGATGATGACCCAAGAATTGTGTGCATACTTCATAATTATCTACCTTGTAACTTTTTACTACCATTACTTACGCTGTTATAAAGCGGCATTGTTAACTCGAGAACTTTCCAGGATTTACATTAATTAGCGATACGTAATACGGATTTCAATTAAAAGTTTCTGACTAGGTAAACCTAAACAAGGACGAGGCATAAATAAGAAAAAAAAACACCCGAGAAGCCGTATTCCTTGGTTCCCTCCTCGGTTCAATTACAAAATATTTCACCATAAATGAAACGAAATGAGTCTAATCAAACCTTAATCGTCTTTATTAGGAAAAAGTTGTTATTTTGAGAAAACAAGTTCTGTCTAGATTCCACTGATACCCTTCATATCGAATACCTTAATGTATGATATGTAATAATAATTTTTCCCTCGCTTTCTTGTGGTGGCTCTTGTTTTGTGTGTTTTTCTTATACAGCAATGAAAAAACTAATAGAAATTTTCAGGAGGAATAACAAACGTAGAATGAATTCATGAAACCGGTGAAAGCAAAAAATATCCTTTGACTTTCAGTGTATAAACAAGAAGATTGAGACTTTGCTTTTGATCTGATGAGCGCATACCTATTTACTTATTCAATTTTTGACTCTGTAAGGGAACTTTAATCTCGGTCTAGTTCAATCAGCTTATTTACATTCACAGCAGTACAGGCCGTTTGTAAACTGTTGTGAAAAGCTCTAATAAAGTACTGGTGATGATATAATGCAAATCCCAATGTATGACGGAAAATGCTTATCCGAGAAAAATCGGTGTAACATATCATTGCAAAAATTGGTGGTTCATTACATTCGATGGAGAACATTCAAAAATGTATTTACTCCCTTTGATTTCATGAAATCAATTGAAACTATGGGAAAAACCGCGCATTATTTAATTCCTCGTAATTTCCCGGCGAAACAAAAGAGAAAAATAACACATTTTGCGACCTATCCCGTTCGTATTTAATCCAACCGGTTCGTTGTATCTTTACAGCTGTGCTACAGCGGACAAAAGTGCCAAAAAATCCCGGTCGCCCTGATCAAAATGTACGGCTCGAGGGTGCAAAGCCTCGACCTCAGTTATAACGAGCTGGTCAATCTTCGAGGGCTGGAGGGATTCACGGAGCTCAGGGAATTGGTGCTGGATAACAATCAGTTGACGGACACGTTGGAGTTGCCGTATCTGCCTATGTTGCACACGTTGTCCCTCAACAAGAATAAGGTAGGGAGGGGAAAAAGAAATTAAGGGTATTTTGTGGACGGGGTTTCATGAAACCATTATTCGGCGGAATTGTAAAAATATGCAGTTAATGAATCCACTCTGTACAACTGAGTTATAAAACTGTTTCATTTTTGCAACTGGCATGAAACTGGCTTAATATATACTTGCAGTACTTACTTATAATTGCTTTTAATTACTTAATACATACAATACTATTTTGGCAACTGAATGATGTTACTAAAATTCAGTTTTATTCAGAAAGCAATAGAAAGTAATAGATAAGAAGATTCAGAAAGATAATTAAAGTACGTAATGTAAACGAACGAATCACGCATAAAAATGATCCCCTAAATCGCCCCATTAAAACGATACAGGTGGCGGTATCCCTCGGGTACCCTTTGTGCCGTCCGGCACTGCACGTTTTATTAACAGCAGGAAATTATCGAGTGCCTCAATTTGCATTTTTTGCAAAAGTTTAAACTCAATGACTTCATTTCTTGGTTTTTCGTTATACCATATTGTCCAAAAAGAGGGTAGACACTTATAATATGTTATCAATCAATTCAAATTGATCAGGCGCCCGACACTACAACACAGCCAGTAGTAAAATATTCACACCTTTGATGAGCAGGTAAAGATTTCGCCATTTGTTACTCCGTAGATTCGTGAATCCTGATATACTAATTTCAGGTAATATAGGATTTCGGTGTTTGACGCCGACATGTATAACACATTGTACATTTATGTTAGAGAGATATATTAATACGTAAATAAAATATCTCTCTGACTCCCCCTGTATTTCTAAATATTCACCCCTCTCTCTTTCTCTGCGTCTAACAATTTTCCTCTATAACAATCGTTTCGATGATCGCCTCCAGAATATTCTCAAATATTATTTTTGTTAATAAACGCGTCCTTCCTTTAATAATTATACAACTAAACGTAGTTTCTTGTTTACACCCAATTATTTAGTGAATACAGCGCCACTTATTTCTTTAATTGGCTGCGTTTATAGCCCGGAGAGTTATAAACTCCTCTTACCTCTTTCACGTGAAATTCAAAAAGACTCGTGATTACACCTTTGTAAAATGCTAACGGACGTCTACCTTCTCGTTCTATACTTATTTCTCCCTTTTTACACGCACGTATATGTTAAAATTCTAGTGACTTACTGTTGAGTTAGTAGTTTTAATTAAATAGTAAATACACATAATGAATTCATTTTGTTATACAGGACTACCGAACAAAATGGTCACTTATAATAGGTTATCAACACTTATTCCGCCACTCCAACACATGCTGATTAAAATTTTCGAATATTTGGCGAATGCGCAGCGTTTTCACCATTTTGTTGCTCAATGATAAAAGGGGAGGGAAATGTGTGTGACTATAAATAACAAGTATGTAACGTTTTCATGTTTCTTCAAGAAATACGTTATAAATTGCACAGTTCTTTCTTGAATATCATTAGAGTACTAGACGTTCTTACACGTAATTGAAGTTATTATGGAATCATGAATATGGAACGATTCGATGTAATAACGATGAATAATGACTGTTTGTATTATAGAAAATACCGAGACCTTATAAAGTATTCTGGTTCTTCAAGAAACATTAAAAATTTATCATTCAGATAGCGAGCGATAGTGAGTGCGAGAGAGAAAATCATAGGAAATGAAACGCTCTAGAAAGAGATAACGCGTTACGATTCTACCCCACTTCGTTATTTTCTGGCGTTTTTCAAAGCATAATCATTCTACATATGATGAATTTTCTCGCATACCATATGTACTACTAAATTCCAAAAGCACATCTGCATGCATATGAAATATACCTTCCCTAAGACAAATTTAACTTTTTCTTATAACACCAGATGTATATTCAAGTCATCGATTACACTTATTTCATTACATTGCTCAATATTTTTAACCACAGCTAATAATAATAATAGGTAGGCTTTATTTTCAATTCTCCTCGTCCAGGGTAAACTCTTAATTTTCGTTAGGTACGGAAATAAGAAATCACCCCCTCGCTTCCTTTCCACTTTCCTTGCGAGATTTACAAACTTAGCGCAGATAGAATCGTTTATGATCAAATAAATTTCGTCAGACAGGCCAAGCGACCATGCCGCATTCACAGCACCCACCAGATTCCCATTTCATGTACGCAATACCCACACTTTTTCTTCTCTCCCCGACGATTGTTCTTCAAATAATAACTCAACAGTACGCCACTAGAATTTTAACCGATACGTGCGTGTAAAAGGGAGAAATAAATATAGAACGAGAAGGTAGACGTCCGTTAGCATTTTGCAAAGTGGTAACCGGGAGTCTTTTTGGGTTTGACGTGAAAGAGGTAAAAGTAGAATACTAAAAAGAACTCGCTTCCGAGCTTTGTAACTCTCCGAGCTGTAAACGCAGCCAATTAAGAAAATAAGTGGCGCTGTATTCACCAAATAATTGGATGTAAACAAGAAACTACGTTTAGTTGTAGAATTATTAAAGGAAGGACGCGTTTATTAACAAAAATAATATTTGAGAATATTCTGGAGGCGATCATCGAAACGATTGTTATAGGTAGAGGAAAATTGTTAGACGCAGAGAAAGAGGGAGGGGTGAATATTTAGAAATACAGAGGGAGACAGAGAGATATTCTATTTACGTATTAATATATCTCTCTAACATAAATGTACAATGTGTTGTACATGTCGGCGTCAAACACCGAAATCCTATATTACCTGAAATCAGTATATCAGGATTCACGAATCTACGGAGTAACAAATGGCGAAATCTTTACCTGCTCATCAAAGATGTGAATATTTTACTACTGGCTGTGCTGTAGCGTCGGGCGCCTGATCAATTTGAATTGATTGATAACCTATTATAAGTGTCTACCCTCTTTTTGGACAATATGGTATAACGAGAAACCAAGAAATGAAGTCATTAAGTTTAAACTTTTGCAAAAAATGCGAATTGAGGCACTCGATAATTTCCTGCTGTCAATAAAACGTGCAGTGCCGGACGGCACAAAGGGTACCCGAGGGATACCGCCGCCATTCTTCGTACCGCCACCTGTATCGTTTTAATGGGGCGATGTAGCGATTCGGGGCTCGTTTTTATGTGTAATTCAACAGGTTTGATATTGTTTTTTCGAATGTTTTGTTTCAGTTGACCCCATATTAACTCAATAGGGTTAATAATAATAATGGTAATTTTCAAATTGTATTCTTTATAAAGAATTTTGTGAAAAATCTTTTTTTTTTAATTCAACTATCACGTCTAATAAATAAATTTGCATTTCTGAGATTTACCCTGCAGCCTCTGTTTAGGTGTCATGTCGTTTCATACAAATTCACAATAAATCCGTATTTTCTAAGAGTATCAGATGACTTAGGATGAAGATGAGCAATTACAAACTCACGTATTATAAAACAACGATATTGGTCATATTTTCTGTGCAACAACAGTATTTTCTTCGATAAGCAATCATTAGTTCTCATCAGCAAGCAAATAAAGTCAATAAATCATTTAACGAGAGAATAATGAGAGTAATGAGTTCGAATAACAAAAGTGTATTGTAATTAGATAAGCGACACCAGGGCCTTAAGCGGTCATGTGTATACAACGAACCGATAAACAACATATTTATTCGACACTTGTGGAATAAGCCCGGTAATTTTATTTCAAATCGTAACTGAATTTTAAATCATCAAAGTCCTCGCTGATTCAATAAATACTTTAAAGCACAGCTCAAACTTTACCAGAGTGTTCTAAAAGTTAATTTTAAAGTTGGATAAATTGTAACAGAATCCCTCGTCTTGACGTTCCATTCGCAGAATTCAAACGATTCGCGAACTGAATTGTAAATGAAGTTTATATTTCTCCTTAATGAAGGCCCCGAAAACAATAATAAGAATTATGATTGTCGCTAATCGTTCTACTGGAAATTTTTCCTATTATTCCGTGAAAATTTCCACTTGCACTTATTCCATAATTATATGCTTGGATACTAGGAAATGGGCCGAATACAACTTCCTTTTCGAATTCGTATGCCCAATTCCTGATAACCTCATATTATCAAAGTCAAAGCGTCTTATTAACTCTATTCAAGTGGTTTACGTAACAATTTATTGAAAATGTAGGCTTTTGATGTGTAAAGTGATTTGAATGTTACTTTTGCTCTTTGATGTTATAGGACATAAGTTTAGAAAATTGTTAATCATTACATTTCTAGTGCAGTAGAACCACAATTAAGAGAATAACAGAGATGATTACATTTTTCTTGTCGCCAACACTCAATAAGTAAAGATGGCCAAAATTAGAGAAAAGCAAGTGTTGCCAATGTTACACAGAATATAATTTTTTATGGAAAATGTGATCAATACATATTTTATATAATTTCTTTAATAACTCTCTCAATCAATGTTAATTCTTAATGTCTGTAATTTTAATTAAACAATAATTAACATCAATTGTCATTGATTATCATTGGCGAAATGGACAAACTCGCAACCCTACCCCTACAAAAAATTTAAAAAAAGCGGAACTTTAAAAACTTTAGCAAATAAGTCACTAGTATAGTTCGCTTGACGTTATAGTAACATAGAGAGTGAAAAAATGCTGATCTTTACTGCCAACCGCCGGCGCGGCTCCCCTTGCGGCGTGTGCCGCCAATAGATTATCATAGTATCTAGCGTATGAGTAACATTAGGTAAATATTTCTCGGAAAAAGTTGAAATCCCGTCCCGATTGCACCCTCTTTTCCTTCTCGCCGTCGCCATCGACGAACAAAAAAATAAAAAGCTAAGGTGATTATCGAGCGAGATAGCTTGGAAGCTGTAAAAGACGACGTCGCGAGCGGGTAATTCGTTTTTCCCTTTATTTCTCTCTCGCAGATCGCGGATTTGGAGTCCCTCCTGCTTAAAATTAGTCGCAACCTTCCGAACCTGACGTTCCTGAGCTTAATAGGGAACAAGGCGTGTCCGAACGAATTGTCCGGAGAGGAGAACGACGAAGAGGATTATCAGAGATACAGGTGAATTATCGGAGAAATATTAACTTATTCGGAAACGCGGGGTTTCATCTATTTTTCAGGTACTTCGTCCTTTACCACCTTCCGCACTTAAAGTTCCTGGATTCCAACAAGGTAGGAGAGCAGGAGAGGATCGAGGGAAGGCGAAGGGGGCAGTTCATGAATATCATAAGGCCGAAGTACATGAATGGTAACGAAGAGCCTTTGAGCAACGGAGATGCGAATAAATTCACACCTTTACCGAGAAATATTAGGAACCCGCTGGACCATAAAGGTAAAAACTTTGAAAAGGTTGACGGTAGTTGTACCATTTCTCATATCCTTCAGAGGACTGTTCGAGTATTCTTATAGCTCAGTTTATAGAATATTTTTTGGTAGATCAAATTTAACAGCAGACGCACCAAAAAACCTTGTTTATAATGGATCAAAAATGATAAAAGCCCAACATATAGACAAATTTCAGTTATTGTTTTTTTTAAACAATAAAAATTTTAAAAAAATGGGTCATTTTTCCGTTTTTTCACCATAGCGCGAAAATTATTGAGGGAAATGCAATACGCTGCATAGACGATTTGTAGAGAATTAAGAGGCCTTCAAAATGAGTATTTCTAAAAGGTGATCGGACTATGTTTCAACTATAAAACTTGGAAAACCCGTTAAAATGGACCATTTTTCAAAAATTCACAGCTTTGTCCAGTTTAAAGCTGAAGCATTAATTTTGAGTGAAATGTTAAGTTATTATGTCTACTTTAAGCACGCAAAAGTTGGATGCTGTAGGATGAACAGTTTTTGCACAATTACGTTATTAACAATATACATCGAAATTTTACAAAATTGGGCGTATTAACTGGGATGGGCCGATTTTAATTTTTCAAATAGTTTTTGAAAGAGGACGTCAAACCCTATAACTTGACTATCTTGGATTTTCATTCACGTTTTCATTATACTTGCGCCGCAATGTTCGAGGGTAGTTTTCGCCCTTTGCCCCCCTTTTCGCCCCGAAAAAACGAAAAAAAGACGTATTTATTTAAATTTTTATTGTTCCAAAAAACCGCAAAAGCTCAGATTTGTCTAAATTTTGAGTTTTCATCATCTTTGATCCATTTTCAACGAAGTTTTTTGGTCCGCCTGCTACAAAATTTTATCTACCAAAACAGTCTTTATTACTCTATAAACTGGGCTATTATTCCCATGAGCGTTTCTTGAATGTAACGTGTAATTTCCAATTTGAATCGTTTCTCAACAATATCTCCAGGAGATACAATCTTACAGATCTCAAAAAATATCATTTTGTTCAGGTTTCGCTTCCATGGGAGATATAACACCATAAAACTGTAATTTCTTCCCTTTTGACGCTTTGATTTTTAAAGTAATTATTGTTAGGATTCCATGTATTTTTTAACAATCACCCTAGTCACATCTACTTATTGCTACGAAATTATAAGTAAGGCATTTAAATGTCAGTAGTTATTACATGGGCTTTAGTTCATTATATTTTGTAGGGCTTATCCTCCTCTTAACATAATTAAAAGCAAAGGGTTGGTATGTTGAAAACACGAAACTACAAAAAACTCATTTCATTAAATTTTAAAGGCGAAATAAGCCCAATGAATTTTAGTAAATGAGTAAACGTAGACCTTCCCTGCAAAGCTTTTCTTATTATCTGGAACGCTACTGTTTTGGTTTTATTAGCAAAAATTTAAAGACTACCTACTATGAGAAATTCGATTCCTCCCGAGTTTAATATTGCTACTATTGTGTTGTCAACGGGAAATTTACAATTCACGCATCCGAACTTCACACAAAAATACACATAACCTGAAATATTTGAAAAATATATTTTACCTGAAAGAAGGATTTTTTCACAAACCGCCAAATTCAAAAATTGAAAACGGAATTAATGCAAAAAATCTTTTAGGCGCCGAAATGAATACGTTACGTTAGGCAAATTTTTTAAATATTAACGTGCGCTCGTTCAAAATTCATGTTAAGAAAATAGCCCGAATATTCAAAAGCGTCATTTAACTTTAAATTGGACTTTAACTTAAAACAGGTATTTTAAACTCTTAAATCCACAAATTTCATAAGACTTTTGATATCGAATTGGCCTCTTAATAGGTCATAACACCATATATCGAATGTCGGGGTGGGGTGGGCAGAATGCATTAAATGATGTGAACCAACGTCATCAGTAGTGAAAAGATGTGGGAAAATTAGTTCTAAAAAGGGCAGAAGAGGTGCGAAAAGGGCAAAAATGTTGAAAATTATACCGAAAACCCCATCTTCATTTTTATCTCTATAAAAATATTTGGAATTAGGACTGTCACTGAAACAAACTTCCTACAAACATTAAATGAAATGCCAAAATGACAAAGTCAGGGAAACCACCGTTCTATATTTATGCACCCTTAAGTTCCCAACTATCGCCCCCTGTTTGTTTACGGAAACGACGCGAAAAGGCAGGAAGCACTGGAATTGCGTAAAGTAAGGATTACTACGTAACTTTCAACGTTGCCCAATTATCAGAAACTTTCTGTTTACCGAGGGAAATTAGAATAGTTTTAAATTAGAAATTAACCATTCTGCGAAACTTTGAATCTTACGAGATCAAAAGCTCGCTAAAAAGATTTCTGGGATGGGTCTGTAAAGCTCTTGGTTTTCTATTAGTTTTCGTGTGGGAAACAGAAATAATGTATCATTTACGCGCAGAGCAATAATAAAAGTGTCAGGGCGATACGTTCGTTCTGCTGCTGCTTAACACTTTTATAGTCCAATAAGGGACTTACCGGCTTTATGAAAGGAAGATATAGGGCGGTTTCATTAGTAAATACGCATTACTCGTTTTTCATATGACGTAATTTATACATTAAGCGAATGCCACCATGGCTTAGGAAAACTGGAAAAACAGATTAACAATTCCGGACACGTTTTAGATTTACTAGGCTTCTAAAAGTCACGTATGCAAGTTATGCAACCCTACGGATCGATTAATTAACAACATGCAACGTCTGCAGTGAAAATTGATTGATCTCAAGTAGGAAGTTTTCTGAAGCCAGCTGCTGGGATTCTTTCAATCAGAATTTAATTTCTCGTTTCCTTTTACACAGCACTAAAATGATTACTAAGGTTATTATGTGCATATTAATGAAATGGAAAATATTCATTTCAGTCGGGTATTGAATTTCTGAAGGGGGTTAACCGAGGTATAAAATTTTTGTTAATTATTTGCCTTTACGCCGTCTGCGTTCTTTCGAATTCGCAACCCTCGCTTCCAGGCGTTATTTTTAAAGTCTGCAGAAAACATTTTCATTAAAATATTCTAGAAGAAATATACGTATCTCAATAAGTACCTAACCGTAGGACAGAAATGCTATGTTTAAGTGTCCCATTGGATTTGGATTTGTTTCAAATAATGTCCATTTAATGCTTTAACAATCTTGAGATATTTAATACAAAAGAAATGTTTAAAACCCAAGGAAGAAGGGGCCAGGGGAAGGGCTAACATCCTTTTTTGTATATGTTTTTAAGTCTGACAATGTCGACCAAGAGCAAAATGTACTGAAAAATGTTCATAAGTGGGTATAGAACGAAAGGAAATAAAAATATGATTTAGTATAAGCAAGAAATAGATTATGAAGGTGGTAAAGACTAATAAAAATTGTCACTTCCTATGAAAAGTAGAGCAAGTGTAGTGCAAAAAGCCTTTTGGGCTGGAATGTACGCATATTTGTTGTAAAAATAAATTTAAATTATTTTAATACCAATAACTTCACAGAAATATTTTATGAAACACGCTTACAAAGAGTCTGTAAGTGTAATAAACAAAGTAAGAAGATGGTATGGAGTTTATAGTTTTATTATTACAGTGATTGTTACGCCGCTGTTAAAAATATACAGGTTTTTTCTTCAAAACTCTTTTACGGGATTTTGACTACAAGCAAAAGCTTGAAATACTTTTTTTCGATTTCTCAATTATTCATACAGGCTCGAGAAGTGAACAGAAAGTTTTTATTATTATCAAAGATACCACCAACTACCATTTGCGAAATATTCAGACACATTTATTCCTCTATTTCTATATCTATTTCTCTATTTTTACTTCTACATTTTCCTAAAAAAATTTAAAGGGCCTCGTATATATCACTACGGGATTAATTTTGAAGATTCGTCTCCTGTAGTGAATTTAAATTAAAAGACAAACGATTTTATAATATTTCCGCATATTTAAATTATTAATGCACAAGAACATTACGCACTACATTGTTATTGTGCAATAAATTATAATTCTGGCTAAACAAAATTAATTGCAACTTTCATTTCATCGAATATTAAAAACTAATAACCATCATAAGCGCCATAAATAAATTTACATCTATTTAAATTATGACGTCTATTCTCCCTTCACACCTTCTTTGACTTCATCAATATTTTTCCAAGGTATTCTTACCCTTGGACTTGCAATAAACCTGAATTTTGTTATGTTCTAAAGTTCTGTTTTAATAATAAAGGTGTTACGTCATTGCTAGCAATATAAATTTGAGAATCCATTTTTAACTTCAAAAAACATTCAATATTTTACTTCAAAAAGGAATCCGAATAGTAGTACTTACATAACATTGTTTAAGCAACAGAAATTGAATTAAAAAAGGTAATTTTTGTAAGAAGTAGTGATGAATCTAAAAGTGGTACAAAAAGAACCAAAGTTTTAAAACTGAATTCCTCTTTCAAGCAATCCAGTACGATAAAAATGAAATTTTTTCCAAATTTTGGTTAAAGAAAACTGACCTGTCAATACCGGGCGGACTGCAACGCCCCTCGCGCACGCACCTCCCGCACTCCGACCTGTAAAGCAAAATTCAAATAAAACATCAGCAAATCTCAAATACTGAATTAATAACGTTAGCATTTCAGTACAAAAGATCGGCAATGAAGAACCTTCCGTACCTCCCCATGCTCGGCCTGAAATCGCAAATCGTAAGGAAGAATTGGCGGAAAATCAAAGTACAAACACAAAAAAATAAAGCATGAACCGATCAAATCAAAAGTATACATACGCATCGATACGCGATAACGGTCCTCGGCTCTTCAGGCGCGTTAAAAGGGTGAAAATCGGAAAATTTACTCGCGGCGTTCACAAATTAAAGTTAGCGCGACCCGGTACTAAAATCGAATGATCGGCTTGTCCGCACCCGCAGCGCTGGTACTAGCAAGCGAAACGGACAAAAAAAAGTAGGTCAGCATGGACAAAAACGTAACGAGCTGAGCTGCGCAGCGATAAGGGACAGAAAAATACGACGAAATGTTCACGAATATAATTCGTGTCCTTTTATGGGAATACGTTTAGCACACAAAAAATTCAAAAGATTAGGCTGAAAATTTAGGAATGTACGGAAATTAATGTATTTAAACGCGCTAAGGAGTTACTCTTGGTTATTGTTTTTAGAATAATGGGATAAATTTAGGAACAGAGACGGAAATCTTGAAATATGTACCTTGTCACTGTGTTTTTACGCCTTTAGCAACTTTGCTTTGATAATATTTTGCTTCGACTATGCCTGCCAAATGCCATACATTTAAAAATACTCGTACAACAAAACATGGGTTAGTTCTAAAAGCCCTACAAAATTTTAAATGCAAAGTTGCTCCTATTTCAGGTTTATTTCTGAAAACTGCCCTTTCTGTGAAAAGTCAAAAATGTGATCAAGCGGTACAACAAAAACTAGCCCGCATCCCATATCCTGAAGAAGTTTTCAAAAGTAACATTTACTTTATGACGATATATCCACTCTTAACTTCTTAGCTCTTTAAACCATAATATTATCTGCGATAAGGTATTTTTGTGAGTGAAATTCGAATTTTTAGAGGCGTTCAAAGCTTTCACACTGCTTTATCTCAGGGATAAAAACATCAGAAATGACGAAAAAGTATATATTATCTACTTTTATGAATAACTTATCTTCAGATTTTTTCTCAGGTCAAAAACTGGGAAAACTTTTTCTACTATTCGAAAGTAAATGGAAGACATGCCTTTTAGTAAATTTCCAGTTCCTTTTATAACACTTTTTTTAGATGCAGTGGAATAAATAACGTTTTATTTTTCTGAAAAGTTTTTACCACCCTTTAGGGGTATTGGTAAGATTTCTCGAAAATGTTTTGAAATTGTAAATTGTTTTTCGAAAGCAATGCAGACTATTTCTTATCTTTCAATATTGAGAGTACCAAATTTGTAATCACTCTTATCATTATAGCAATATTACACGTTTAACAGATTTTTGCAAGTAGTACATAAAAGGACTTTAATATTATTCAAAAAATTAACCTAATCAACAATATCGAGGGTTTTTTGTGGTTGATTAATAGATTTTTGGTATTATCGTGGAAGATTTAAAAATTGTTAAAATGGTTAAAAAATATAGTCGCTTTTGAGATTTTGGATCAAGAAAATATGAGAAAACCCAAAAATAATCCCACTTCTAACCCAAAAAATACACGTTCATCACTTTTTTTAACAAAAATCACCAGCAGAAGAAACATAGTTCTTCATTAGCAGTTGGAAGCTGTTAATTTACCAAAAGTCATTACTTTATTTTTACTGGTACGAAAAGTGATGTGAATTGTGTCTCTAAATTCACTTCTCAGGTGAATGTATTTCTGTTTTCTTTTCAGGAGCTTACGGAAAATGTAGATACAGATACAGTGGGAAACACTCAGAGGGGAACAGATTCATCTCGAACGAAGATCTATAGATAACAAATAGATGTATAAGTCTGTCAAATAAAGTAAAAATTGACAAAAGTAACTGTTCGCAATGTTTAGTATACGTGAAATTCTCAAGAAATTGTTTTAATCGCCACTTAGAAAGACTTAAAAGACTCGATACTTTCATAGTATATAGAATTTGTTTTTCAAACAGAAACAACAGGTGTACAAACATTGCACAAGACATAAGCATTTTTCCAGTTATATAGGACACGTACCATTATTTATATCATTTTATTGCATGACAGAAACATTTGATATCATGATTTTTATCAATATTTTAATGAATATGAAATCTTCCAACTCAAAACAGAAGTCAACATAACATTCCTTGCAAGGCAACTTCCCAGATTTTTGTCCTTTGTCGACGATAGAAATAAGACCTGGTTTATTAAAATCCCCGGTTGTAGAAAAAAGATTAGCATTTGATTGCTAGAATCTAAGCAAAACTACTTATTTAGTATTTCTATTATTGCTAAATTTGGTCCCTACTGTATCTTCTAAGCAATATTTTCTTTTAGTCTCTTGATAAAACTCGCTCTTTTGGAGAGGTATTTCCATTTCATTATGGTCCTGGAGTGGACATTTTTCCACTTTGTTTATTCCTTGTCTGGACGAATCAGGTCAGTTATTAATAAATTCCTCCGTGTCTAAATGAAACAAAAGGGAATCGAAAGGCGCAGCTTGAGTCATTCATTTTTCATTGGTAAAAAAATTTTGACACATTCACTGTATGTATGCATACTTATATTTATACATATACATACAATGAATAAATTATACCAGTTGTTAAGAAAATATCCTAACCATAGTTGGAGAAAAAGGAAAAGGTGCAAATATTAGGTAGTTAGCTTTGGAGCTCCATAACTCGATAACTGTTAATATTTGTTAATGGGTAAATGTATTTAAAACATAGTTTAAAGTCCATATTCCATCATTTTGAGACATTCTATATGAACAGTTTTGTCTAGTGGCTTAAATTCTCAGGTATATGAAAAACTATATATTTTGTAAACATAAGGTGATAAGGGTTATTGAAATTTGAATTATTCGACAAAACGATGGCTTATTTAAACAATCACTCCTGTCACTTACTAAATAATTAATTGATCAATGTCATCATTTAATGTCATTAATGCCAATTCATTAATGTTTTAGTATATCCATAATAATCCATAATAACTGAGGTTACCAGTTAAGACTTACACGTTAATTTGCATGTCAATAACGTGCCCCCACGTACTTCAAGAACATGAACATAAGACACTTCCTATTTCAGATATTGCCTGTGTAACAAAAATGTGTTACTAACATTGGTCTCATAATATAATGTGGCACTTATTTAAGATAGAGATGTATACCAGTAGAGACCTCGTCATGGGCATTTTAAAAGTACAAAATTACACAACGGACACCACAAGAGACAATCCACCGTCTGTTAAAATTGGGTAAGTTTGGGTAAATTTGAAAGTACATATGTACAAGCATGCGCGAACAGCCATTCTCAAACCTAAGAGGATACATAATTTGGACATTTGATTGATTTCCAAGGTTATACTTCAAATATCGACGGTGAGTGTCTGCCTACATGTACTTTGATTTTTGAAAAATCCTTACGAAGTTTTCAAACGGTTCCACCATTTTGAATTATAACGATACCACGAAAAAGGTACGTCCTGTAAGCGGACATCCCGGCATTCCAACACCAAATTAGATTGAAAGGTAAATAACAATAGGATAAGCATTACAAGGGGTTGAACATCATCGGTAAGTCACGTTACTGAAATTTGAAATAAAGCGCGTCAACCTCGAAGCACAAGCGGTACAAGCCGAATTCAAGATTCCGTTCAAATACTTGCTGTCATTACAGTTGGTGTGGTAAATTAAATACTTAGTTAGTTAGTTAAACACTTAGTAACGGTAATTTTTATTACCTTTGGTTGCCGGCAGTAGAATCTTGAATAATTAATCCACACAAACAGACGCACCCACACACAAACGTACTAGACGTTACACACGCACTTCATTGTGAATATGTATGCAACCCTCCCAACTTCGTATACGTTTGACATTTCAAATTTGACCCGTTCCATGTGTTCATGACGACACAAACCATTTTTTACGTTGGCAACACGGGAATAACCTCCAGAGGCGGATGTCAAAAAATTTCACAACAAACATTGCGTGATTTCGTATACGTATTAGTTACATTTTTATTACATCGAACGGATGTTGGGTAAAGGCTTAATTTACGGCATTTAACCCGACGTCTTACCCTCGCCGCAATCGTGAAATGCCTTCGGCCTGATCAATTTCCTAACGGTCCGTCCCTGATTTGACCTAGTGAATTCTACATAGTGACATTTCCTAGTTTCGCTTAGGGACTTTAACCAAAACAAACGTGTTCACCGCTAGAGGCGATGTAATATAAAAATAAAGTTTATTATTGTGATATCATATGGGCTTGGCTGATACATCCACAACCGATATAGAACTATGAGATTATCACGGGAAACATAATGGGTAAGTGTCGATCGGTCCGGGAACGGATGAAAAACGAACTGCCCCCTTAATTTCTAGTAGAAGTTGTCGTCGAGTATGACTACGCCGCCCAGGAACCAGATGAGCTAACCATAAAGAAAGGTGATATCATCACCGATGTAGTGAAGAGGCCCGGCGGCTGGTGGGAGGGAGTCCTGAGGGACAGGAAGGGGATGTTCCCAGATAACTTCGTCCGGCCCCTCGACAAGGACCCCTCCTCGGTTACCCTCAGAAACAAGAAAGATGTGTCCAGGATCAGGCAGTGTCGGGCGGTATTCTCCTACAGTCCACTGCACGAGGACGAGTTGAAATTGAACGTCGGGGACGTCATCAATGTGGTCGGCGAGGAGGAAGAAGGCTGGTGGCGAGGCCTACTGAACGGGAATGAGGGAGTGTTCCCATCGAACTTTGTCGAAGAGATTGTACAGTCGCCACCAAAACCATCCAGTCGGGAGGAGGCGCTCAGTCTCGCTGGCGAGAATGAGCCCATCAGTCCTCCTAAGCTTCCCTCTAAACCAAGTAAGTTTTATCTATTATTTGTGGTGTAGATGGTGAATATCTAGGGTTTATATGAATTTATTTCGGGAGTAATCCCTGTCCTTCCACAGCCTATATCGGATATAAACTTTTCCTTAGTTGTGCCATGCTTTTTGGTCTCTACCATACTCTCATCCGTTGCTTTCCTCTTGGACATCATCGATTTATTTCTTGTAGGTGCCATACTTCTGTTTGTATCTCTGAATTTAGTCCTGTATGACCACTGTTGTGAAACTGATCGTGATATTCTTTATTGAATCTTTTGTGAAAATCGGTCTTTCTCAACCCTCTACCTTCACCCTTCATATTGAACAGGGTGTAAAACTGAGTCATGAACTCATTGTAATACATTTTGTTAGGATGTGTACACTCGACTGAAGTTAACAGATAGCGTAATCTCGGCAAAAATTACATTTATTTCCTCATACTTAGATTATTTCGATTAAAAGTGCAACAAAGAAAGTTTACAGTAAATTCTGAAATTTAGATTAATGGATTGTTGTCCACTCATTATTGGTTCAGTTATTTGGAAAAGCGGAAAAACACAAGTATTAGTCACATCATTAAGTGTATGGAGCGGTCATCTATGTGGTGATTGACCGTTTTTCAAAAATATTTTATGGAACAGAAAGTTACATGATTTTCGCTTATTTTCTCATGGACTTGGTTAAGATTAAAAGTTACTCAACCGCTCAAGGTTAGTTAGTGGCTTTTAACGCTAAATAAGTTTTGTTTGTATTCAATTTGTACATGCATTTAAGAATACTTAGTCCTAAGAATTCTTAAAAGTTCGTTCCAATAAATATATTTTATTAACAACAATTTATTAAACAATCACGAGGTGTACCGATTACTTGAAAATGAATATTTATTATTAATGCTCACTATTGACTAATTAAAATTGCATTCATGTAAGCCTCGCCATATTGTTAATAAGCGATTCGTAAATATCTGTTAGCGACACACTTTTGCAAGTGCTTCTATGTGTGCAAATTGAAACGTTACTGTATCATACCTGTAGGCTCAGATATTTACATAACAGTTAGAGAAAAATGTTTTACAAGTCTCTGATTAAACACTTTATTTTTTACTTGTGTAAATATTGTTCTTGTGATATTGAACAAATGTGAAGTCGTTTCTCTGGAACATACAATGTAATCTCAAAAATATGAAATATATACATATCGACTAACTACTGTGTTGTTAAATTAGGTGTTTTTCACATACTTAACGTTGAAAAAGGGCTGAAAAATATTTTTGTGCATCATTCTCTTTCCTGTTGATAATATCTTGATTATTTGATGTGATAAAATTATTGTTTCAAGCTAATCTGAAGATTAGCCGTGTGGCATCAATAATGCTCGTTCAACAATTGATATCATGTTTGATGTTTCTAGCTTTTAATTTTTGAGACGGAATCCATTACTGACTGTATCAGTGTAATACTTTTACATATTCTACTGCTGTATGCAATAAATAAAATATTGCTGTGAATTAAAAAGAATTTTTACTTGTATGCAAAGTTTTTCTATATATGAACATGAAATCTATATATGAAAGAGGATATTTCACGTAGACGTTAGTATCTAGTGTATTATCAGTCGTTCCTTATCATTCATTGTCACTTTTCCTCTGTATAT
Source organism: Cryptocephalus primarius (assembly GCA_963576515.1). Classification (NCBI taxonomy): domain Eukaryota; kingdom Metazoa; phylum Arthropoda; class Insecta; order Coleoptera; family Chrysomelidae; genus Cryptocephalus; species Cryptocephalus primarius. Next base: position 2,815,443 of record OY754945.1, on the reverse strand, counting down.
TCTTTGTCATTTTGTATCAGCAGTGTTTACTCATGTATCTGATAAGGAAAACATTTTGTAAAAAATTCGAAGGTTTACGTAATGTTAAAGCGCTAACCGAAAACGTTCAATAACGTCGCACTTAACAAAAATACTAGACGAATACACATTACATCTTGACCCATGACTTCATAGCCTTCGGATGATTCATCCATTTTATGGGCTCCTTCAATTAACGCAATATTGGTTGGCATTAAAACAAGATGAAGAGTATGTGGGATTTTATTTATTTTATTAACGGTTTAATTCAATACCATAGAGTTTATTTTTAAATTGCGTTATTGAGATTTTGAGTCACCCATCATGATTACACACTGGGTTTATTTGGGTTGTTTATTCTATCGAGTTGCACAGTAGAATTCGTGTTTTCAGTGTTACTGTTATTTACTCTATGAAAGATTACATTAGATTAGTTTACTTAATAATGTAATCTACTACATTATTCTATACAGTGATCTTGAAAGGTGCAATAAAACTTCTATAAAAGGCGATTGATTACCTCTGTTAACAAGAGTGAGTGTAAAAGTTCCTGAGATTCATAATTGGAAATGCCGATATTCAGTTAATTATGGTCACCTCTGTGTTATACTGCTTCTCATGAATCAGTACTATTCCTTATGTAACGAAAATTGAAATGACTTGTTCAAATGTCCTTAAGGATGTCTGATGGCTTTGGCAAAGCCTTATCTTAATAAGGTCTATATTCTGCTGAAATGTGGAAACATACGGTCTTATTCATAAACGCAGATTAATATTATATGTGCAGCAAATGTCAGCAATCCTCTAAAATTGAGCGGAAATTTGGTATCACTACACCTACACTGTAATTGTCATTATAATTTCAAACACACCATTGTGTTTAAGTAGTACAGGATAGTTTTCTTCCTTTATTTGATTTGCATTCCTGTTTGGATTTGGGAAACGAAATTAAACTGTATTTTTCTCTTTCAGCAAAGCAACTCTGCGAAGTTAAATTCCCCTACAAGGCTCAGAACGAAGATGAGTTGACGCTGAAGGAGGGCGACATCATTACCATAATAAACAAAGAGAGTCAAGATCCAGGCTGGTGGAAAGGAGAACTGAATGGGCATATCGGCGTGTTCCCAGATAATTTCGTTACAATCATCTCAAGTGGAGATGATAAGAGCATCAGTAGAGATGACAAGAAGGTTTCCAAATTGAACACTGATACAGGTACGACTAAACTGCATTTATTAACGTGAGAAATTCATTGCTTCGACGTGTTGAAACTTCCAGGTGCCATTAAATCGACTTCGGTCGCCTCACAACGAAAATCCCTTGAAGTGAAAACTGAGCCGAAATCGGACAGGCCTCCTTCCTCTGACCCGATCTCTATCAAAACCACACCGCCATTACCCGGAAAGAAGCCACTGATCTCCATCAAAAAATCACCATCGAGTTCCGGCTCAGGATTATTTTCAGAAATAAAAAAGAAATTAGTAGACGTAGTCGATGGTGCGACGGGTAGCAAGATCTCCCCTTCGAAGACTGAGGGGATGGAAGTCGTTAAAGATAACAGCATCGAAGCGTTCGATCAGGTGGAAAGGAGACCATTGCTGACTGATGTTAGGGCTACGAGGGCCAAAGCACCAGGTAAAAATGATAGCTCGTTTAATATCATGGGATTAAGCAATGGGAGCTTGAGTAACAGTTTACATGTATACAACTCTTTGTGCTTTACTGAGGTGAAGGCTTGACTGACATCACAAACAAACCTTGAGAATACAAACTCGTAAATCAATTACAATATTCCTTCTGTCCCTTAACTAATATCCAGCAAGCGTGAAAATCATAAAATTTGTAACTACTGCCGGTTTTAACTCGCACTTATGATTTCCACCCCTCCCCAATTAAGACTTCAATTCCTTTCCAGGACGGAGGCTCCCGAACCTCCACAAGGACGACGATGTTCAGCCAAACATCCCGAACGGCAACGTCGATCACCTGGCAGACGCCTCGGAGCCCCCGTCCGCTTCTCAGAGCAACGTGGTGCCGGATTCGGACTCTGAGAAGCCCCGTCTCAGGGAATGGGAGAAACACAAAGCGCCTTGGCTGGAAGAGATGAAGCTGAACCAGGCGAAGAGGACGTCCACTTCGCCCGGACCCTCGCCCGAAGGGAGGAATAAGTTGACGCCGACCGGAGAGAAAGGTGAAGAGAAGGAGGAGAAGGGATCGCCCGTTATCGAGAAAGAAAGAGAGGTGAGCTTGACTGACGGTATTTAAGAGTCGTAAGTTTGGAAAGTTTTTCTCATTCTCCCCTTGATTGTTTGGCCTTAATTAATTTTTCCTCACATATTTGGTGCAATACAGAGGCTCCTACCACATGTGACCAGTTCTGTGTTTGTGGCTTTCTATGTGTTGGTTTACAGTTTCCTCCATAGTCTGTAATAGCTGTTTTATTTTGTTAAATATTGCTGCACCTGTGAGCAGCCTTACTTCTCTCATTCCACTTACATACTGCTTGTATGTCTCTATTCCTTCTTAGCTCTATAGCACCACACTTCTGATATTTGTATTATACTTGTTGTTTTCAGAATTTTTGTCACCTTGGCTGTTCTAAATCATTAGTTATTACTTCCTAGTCCGCCTTCCTTTGTGCTGTCTATTATCTTTATGATACTATGCGTCAGAATCAAATTTTTGTGTTTTGTATTAGATGAAGATAAGATAGAATTTTAAGCCATGCCAAACACCATCCACTCTAAAGCACTTTTAGTGTGCTATTTTTCTATGAAATGTTATTTCGTTCCTTACTATTGATATATATACACGTTATAAATTATTATTATGTAATCTAACCATTAACAAAGCAATGTCGTTATAAATTTTACTTAATTTAGGTCAAGGCACTATCACTATAAGTTTCCCTAATGGAATGCTTCGAAAACCTTTCAGATTGACATGTCTAAGTCACTGCCTCCTCTGGATCTATCGAAATCCCTATCAGTGAATAACAAAGTGAAAACGCCCCTCAACGAACTGGAAAAGGCCCCCTCGATAAAAACCAAGCCGGCGTTGCCTGCCTTCCGACAATCCTTATCGGGGAGTTTAGGGAAAGAAAACAGCCAAACATCGAACTACAGACATTCCACGACGCCTTTGGGTGTGCTGAAAGACCCGACGCCAACGAAACCTGCGGCACCGGCGCCTCCCAAAATTTCTCCGAATGCAGCACAGGTAACTGCTCGAAACGTCTCGAGGAATTGAAAATCTTATGCTTTCGCTTTTACAGTTTTCCATGCCGCTTTCATCCAACAAGATTAACTCGATAACCACACACGATTCATCCACCGTTCACAGTCAAGAAAAAGAACACGCCGGCGGAGAGCCCTCAGAAACGATTACGTTCAAGCATTACACTGAGCTTTTGGAAAAGATACAGAAGCTCGAGGCGATGGTCCAAAAACAAAATTACGCCATCGAAGATTTAAGGAACAAACTGCAAGTTGAAACGGATATGAGAATGCTCCTACAAGAGAAAGTAATGCAAAACGTTCAGGTTTGATTACTCTAAGTATTTTTAGTTATTAGGGCTGTTACTGCAAAAATATCATCCTTAAATTATTTAAATCATAAAATTTAATTTACAATTTTATTGCTATTTCTTCTAAAGAATTTCTTTACTTTCCATGATTGCCATTACCAAAACCATGCATTTGTGGATTCATTGACATTTTTGCAATAACGCTATATGTGTATACAATAATTTATTAGCCAAACCAAGATTCCCAAAAAAGATGTAAACATTTTTGTACATTTTACTACAGCTGAGGCATTTTTATACAGCTTTTTTACTATTACTAGTGAATAATGGTCAGAAGTAATCAAGATATACAGAATGTTTGAACAAAACATTGTTCAGTAGAAAGTGAGAAAGTAAAGGGGTAGTCGGTTGTACTTATCGATATACCTGCATATATTTATTTTTTAATACAGTATTTACCTGTTGTGAATTTTTTAAAATAACGTCAATTCCTACCTTTTAGCTGTGGATATTTTTATATGAAGGTGGTGTTCAAGAGGAGTGTACCATTATACAGAAAAATAATTTGTTAAGACCTGTAAACAAAGCGATGTAGAGATAATATATAACTATATATTTAATGGTACACCCGATAAATTGTATTTTGTGCTATGTTTTAAGCTATATTCAATTTTTTTTAATTTAAAGATAATATGAAGTAAGTGTTATAAACAAAAATTGTTAAGTATTATGAGAAAGGTGATAGGTCTGCTTTTTTCAAATGAGAGTTCAGATTACAACTACTTTATAGTAATATCTTTTTATAATTTTCGTACGCTTTTCTTGCACCAAATCGAAAGTTGGGTGCCATGCAAGGAATTTTTATCAACACCTCACAGCACGGAAAGAAAAAGTGCCATTTGACCTTTTTATTCAGATCTCTTCTATTCCATGTAGTCTATAAACATTCCAAAAAAGTATTTATTTGGTGCATGAAAAAACCGGTCGCTATTATGAACGTGGCAACTATAACATTCCAGTAGGTATCTTAAATTTATGAAAGAATTCGTTCAAAAATTCCCCGAGTAAGAATAAAGTATTCCTATTTAAAAATATTGTGTATACGGGAATCTTCGAGCGAATTCAGTATATTATGAATGTAAATAAAATGAAGAAAAACCATTGTACTTAGAAAACCTTTGTTGAATTCATTGAAAATAAAAATCTATCCAAATGAATGACATGCTCATTTTAAAATTGTATAGATTTAAAAACGTCTTAAAAACCAAGTATTTATTTGACTTTATATAACTTGTAAAAAATGAAAACAAAAACATTCTCATCAAGGGTACGACATATAGTAAAAAAGTCTTCGCCTCTTTTAAAAGTACTGTACAAACAGCTTTATTACACTGAATTAAATACTCACCCGCGGCCGATTATCGTCAAATACAATATCATAGATTTCACTGAAACTACTAACGAAATGAACCTCAAGACCCTCGGTAATGAATTTTGGTAAATCGTTGAAGTCCTTTTTGTTTTCCTCCGGAAGGATGATACATTGAACGCCAGATCTCTTCGCCTGAAATAAAAACATATCAAAGATTTTGAAATACAATTACAAAATTAAACAGTACCGCTATAGTTTTTTCTTTAATTCCACCTACTGGTAACACTTTTCCCATCAGAGATATCTCACCAGTCATAGCGACATCTTGTCTAATCGGTTGGTTCTTAGCCAATGATATTAAAGCAGTCACTATGGTACATCCGGCACTCGGTCCATCCTTAGGTGTTGCGCCCTCAGGTACATGGAGATGTAAATGGCTACGAACAAAAATATATGTAATTAGATCCCGACACGGCTTACAAAATGGATTACTTTTTGTATAAAAATTTGTTTTGAGGTTCCCTTTGGTTTAAATAATTTTTAGCTACAGTCAACGCTATTTTAGCAGACTCCTTCATCACTTCTCCCAAGTGACCGGTCAGTTCTAAACTGCCTTCGATGTCCTTCTCAGAGGGTAAACGGCGGGTGGTTGTTTCTACGTACAGAGTCGAACCACCTAACGAAACAAGACATTTATTGAATATAAAGTATTCCTTTTTAATTGGCTTTGATGGTTTTTGTTTTCAAGAAGTTGAAGAAATACTTTACCCATTGCTGTCCAAGCTAATCCCATCACAACTCCTGGCGGTGTAGTCGGATACATTCTGTCTTGGGTAAACACCGGTTTCCCAACGAATTCTTGCAGATTTGTTTCATTCACTTTCACAAACGTTGCTTCCTCCTTGACTACCTTGTAAGCAACTTTCCTCACAACCTAAAATGAGAGTCGAAAAATACAGAAATAATTACTAAAATGAATAGTTAAAATTTTTGACATTATTTTATTGCTCTTCGACTTCACCTTTGGTTATTCAAAAATACCTTTTCGATGTGTTTCTGTAAGTTCCTAACGCCGCTCTCCCGGCAGTACTGCCTGATCAGTATATTTAAAGCGTCATCACCGACTTGGATTATATCATCTTTCAGTCCACTATCATTCATAGCTTGCGGCAACAGGTATTGCTTGGCTATGGCCAGTTTCTCTTCCGCTACATAACCCGACATGTCTATCATCTCCATTCGATCCCTCAAAGGCTCCGGTATAGTTTCAACGACGTTGGCAGTGCAAATGAAGAGGACCTTGGACAGATCTACAGACACGTCAAGGTAGTGATCGAGGAAGTTGGCGTTCTGCTCCGGGTCGAGCAGTTCGAGGAGAGCGGAACTCGGATCACCAGAATAACCCCTGAAAAGAAAATATATCGACATGGAAGTTAAAAGGGCAAGAGTTCAGGAATAAATCTGTAGATCACAAGTATTTGAGAGATGTTATTTTTAGTTATCAAAATGAGACTTGTGGTAATGCTAGTTGTTACTAGGAGTAGACTGGCATAAAGCGGTGTTACGTACTTTCCAATTTTGTCGACTTCATCGATCAAAACAAGGGGGTTTTCCGTTTTCGTTTTCTTAAGGCATTGAATAATTTTTCCAGGCATAGCACCAACGTAGGTCCTCCTGTGTCCCTTTATCTCTGCCACATCCGTCATCCCTCCCACGGAGAAACGGAAGTATTCCCTATTTAGGGCACGAGCAATGGATCTCGCTGAAAATTTGGGTAATAAGTTTCGAACAGGCCTATTAATGCTTATAAATTTTGGCAAAAGAGCTGATTTTTTAAAATCGTCTCAGAAATTTCTGAATAAGTTTTGCAAAAAAATTCATGTTGAAGACGAATCAATTTGCTACAACTTCGCTGTTGAGTGTCATTACACAAAATTTATGGTTTTCCGCATATTTTTTTTATTTTAAATATTCTTTAAATCTTGTTACCTATGCTAGTTTTTCCGACGCCTGGAGGTCCATGGAAGCACAGAATCTTCCCCTGAGTGCTACCCTTAAGCTGACTAACGGCTATGAATTCCAAAATTCGTCTCTTGATGTCCTCCATTCCATAATGGTCTTGATCTAAGATTTCTGATGCTTGTTGTAAGTTTAGGTTTTCTTCGCTCTGTATACCCCATGGCAACGATGTCAACCAATCTAAGTAATTTCGAGTAACACTAAAAAAAATTTATGCAGTTACATGAATATACGTAATAAACTGTGATTACTTGAATTCTGAACTATGGCTCTCCAAGAAGCTAAGTTTGCTAAGTTCCTCATCGATGACAGTAGACACTGCTTGTGGTAAAACTTTATCTTTGATTCGTTCTCGGAACTTTTCACCGATGGCGTCTTTATCTTCTTTTTCAAGACCTAACTCCTTTTTAATGACCTGAAAGTATATATAACTTATACTCTGATATCGTTCTGGGTGTTTGTACATTTACTTCACCTTGAGTTGTTCTTGTAAGATATACTTTCTGTGGTGTTGTTTAACCTTCTCTTCCACTTCTCTGCCGATCTTTTGCTGCAGTTTTGACAATTCGTACTCTTTCTTTAGTAAGGACAATGTCAGCATTAGACGTTTTGGAATCTAAAAAATATACAGCTAATTAATAGTTCTTCATAATAACAGTTATGTATTACAAACAAATAATAACAACTATCAAATTAAACAATTAATTAATATTAAACAATAGCTTGTAATAGGTTACGTCAGGTTGAGTGGAAGACAAGTTTAGCTATATTCATGACATTTACTGAACTCCGCCTTTTGGATTATTAACTACATTTCGATCAAGTCTGATTATTATATAATAAATAAAAAAATATACTTTGGGTAAACGAATTCATTTGTATACCTCAAAAGACGTTAATGTTTAAAACTGAAGCTAATTAAGATTATAAATTCAGTGATTTAATTATTTTAAATTCAAATTGTTGCTTAGAGCAACAATGAAAGAAATTTTTGTCTCAATTTTGCAGATTTAAAAAATAAGAAGCAAACATACGTCTTTCTCCTCCAGCACCTCTTGTAATTCTTTACTTTCAGCTGCCGTCAATGCTGCTCCTAAATCGCTGAGATAAACAGGGTTATCTACGACTCTCTGACCTTGGTGCATCATCTGCTGCAGACTATCCCTGTACAGAGGATTTAAACTTATAATGTCTCTGATCGTCTTGATTACTTCTTGAGTGAGGGCTTTAACCTCCTCGGTCTGCCTGAACTTGTTATGAACGACATTTTCCACTTCAGCCATCAACAGTCCCTCCTTGAGCGAAGTTTTCTTCTCTTCGGGCTTATCCTTGTCTTGCGTTTCGGGCTTTTTAAATCGATTATTTCTCATCTTTCGTCGACGCTTATCCGCGTCCGTCTCCTCTGGAAATATGTGCAATGTTGTTTTGAATAAAGGAAAGGTGAGTTTCATCGCTAAAGTAAAACCGAAACTGTTTTTACTTTAGGAGATTTTAAACACTGATTTCGACTTACCTTTCGGCTCCTCGTCGACGCTCTCAAAGATCTGACCAGTTATTCGAATGCGACGATGTGCCATCACCACGAGCCTCAGTCTATCGCCTAGATCTTGCATCTCGTGGATCTGTGCGAAGACCCCAACGTTATACACATCATCTATGTTGTTTACTATTTCGGATTCATTATCCTCCTTCTTCTTTAAGAAGATTCCACAGTAGGGCTGATTTAGTTTCACCTTGCGCCTGATCAATTCGATCAGTTGTGGATTCGTCAATTCTATAAGTTTAATGAATCTCGGGAAAACTATGTTCTTACTAATGGCTATGACCGGGACATGGGGCCAGACTTCAGGCACTGCCACAGTGGCTGGTAATTGGGGTCCGAAGGACTCCTCCTCTGCTGGCACATTAGGGGGATCGTCATCGGCGCCCCCCGGGGTCTTTGTAGCAAAATGACGTACTCCAACAGGGCCTGATGATAAACAGAAGCAGACTTCAAAATATATCAAGAGATGTGTCTCAGATTGTTGTAGTTATTAAAATGTTGACACTCACCCATCCATCTTGTACTTTGAAACGACAACGGGCTAGTACGGCGATTAATTTCGTAATCTTCTTGAACTCGGACTTTTTTCTGGCCACTGAAATTCGAGGTTAGGGACTTATTTTTAACGGTATTGTGATTCTTCACTCGAATGAAACTCCGCGTAAAACTCACGACAAGAGCCTTGTTTCTCGTTAATTTAAGGCAATACATCTTCACAATCGTTAGGTATACTTTCCAAAATTAATTCATTTTTGAACTATTACACCGACCGCGAGATTATAAAACTGTAAAATGTCATGTTTTGTGTAAGGTCAAAGTACACTTCACTTATCACACATGAAACAAAAAGCATAGCTGATCTTCACTCAGTTCTGTTCTAATATTTAATATTACTCATTTAAGGCAAACAAATATTATGTGTTGCTTGATGGAAACGAAATAATGTAATATAATTTCATTGATAAACGACATCCATATTTTGTATTCTATATACCAATTGATTGTTCTCTGCTGTTCAATTTGTCAGTTAGAAGTTTAGCGTGTCAAACGGTCGTTTCATTTATGGTCGTTTCTAATATTGTTTTACCATTTTTTAGCTTACTAGACAATGGATTCATTTTACGATGTACCAAGACGAGCACCTGCACCTACACCAATCGAAAGAGTATGTTGCCTGCACTTCGTTATTTCACATATTTCCAACTTTATTGTTTGCAGTTTGCCATTGCACCTGTTGTACCAGAAGTCTCAATTATCAGCTCCAATAAAACACCATTCAATGAGCACAACTCATACAGATCATGGAGGAATAACACTCATCACATGACACGTCCCTTGGTTTCCAATAAGGAGAACATCTCCAACGGGCAACAGGATTCGGTAAAGAAACATATTTACATGCTTTCTGTTAGAATGTTTAAAATAAGGATATTAATTAAATATAATTTGCTTGCAGCTGTTGAGAAAGCAAGTGAGATTTGAAAGTCCGGTTTTGCAACAACCTCACCTAGACCAAACTAGGAACCTCCCAATTCTCGAAGAACAAATTAAAAGCACCTCAAGACCAATTGTGGATGTAAAGTGTACCGATCCCATTACACCGAAGAAAGCTTTTGAAGAAATTTACATGGCAAACATACCAAACCGACACTTAGATTTGAGCATTATTGATCTGAAAAGAAGGATTGCCCAGGAAATTAAAGATGATAAATGTTCAGAAGAGTCAAGTAATCAGAAAGAAAACCAGCTTCCCAAAACCTACAGGGAGTTTTTAGAAACACAGAAGAATTTTCCTGATGTTCAACAGAAAGTCCAAGATGATTTAGTGACTGATATTTTCAATTATAAACCTGGCAATCGTTATGAAGCTCCTAGATGTGAACAGAACAATCAAACAGTTGTAAGTAAAATCTTTACATTATCTGAAAGACACTAAAGTAATGTTTTATTTTAGAAAACAGTTTCTGATCAAAACTCCCAGAACATGCTAGGTAGATTAGATGTTAGACGAGATGTACCAGAGTTTAATTACAAATTCAAAGATGATAACAATGTGCAACCAACACATGTCTGTTGCCACATGTCAAATTTACCACAAAAGCAAGATTCCGAGCCTACAAACCGTGACTTACTTAAAATAATCGCGCAACAAAACGAACAGCTGCTTATTCTACAAAAACAAGTGACAATGCTTCTAAACAGGGACCAAAACCAAGTCGGTCAAATTGAAGCTCCACGAAGTACTAAAAATCCTCCGGAAGTGCAAGGATTACCCATAAATGACGTTAACAACACCCCAAGGAAACGCGGAATGTCCAAATTCTCCATTGACCTCATGACTAGCTTCGAAGTAGCAATTAGACCACAACATAACAGGCCTAACTTTAATTGCGAGCCTAAAATTCAAGAGATTACTGAGGTAGAGAGTGTGCCTGATAACGAAATGAGTGACAAGATGCAGTCGTTGCATTTACAGAACCTGCCGCAGGTACCAGAACCTTGTCAGAGTCCTGAACCTAGCATTAACATTAATATGAACGAATATGATAGTTCAGAGTGAGTTTTCAATTAGCTCATTTATTACTATATTGCTGACAAATGATGTTTTTTTGTAGTGATGAAATGTCTGCTTCTGAGATAGGGAGTACTTTTTATCACAATTTAATGGCAAGTATAATATGCAAGTTTAAAACAATTGTATGTAGGCAAACTCTATATTTCAACAGAAATTGCAGCAGTTGTTATTCATTTTTCAATACTTTTGGTACATTTTGCTTGTACTACTATCACTTTCCATTTATTTCAGTTTTTGGTCTACTTTTCCAATTATTTACTTCACACTTCTTAGATTTCTTTGTACCTGTTTTCATTTTTCTATCAATCTTTTCCTTGGTCTTTATTTTTCCAGTTTCCATTGTGAATATAGTTAAATACAATATTATAGTCGTCTAATTTTGTTAGATTTTATTTCTAATATGTGTCCTGCATTAGGATATTTCCCCAACACTTTATTTTAACACTATTTTATCTGTCTCCTCCAAAGCTATTATTTGTAAGGCTTTTTTCTTATTCTGTCTTTGTTTTTTAATAAATAGATTAAATCTCATCATATAACTCATTTCTTTCTAGTATCAATACCAGCAAATATCGGATTGGTTCAGTCTCCTAGCTTTTTCTTATTTCATTCTTATAAACTGTCTATTTTCTATCTAAACTATTTTCATGACTCTTCCTCAGGGACAGGTTAATAATATTTTGAGAAAAGCTCAAATACAAACTAGAGAAGACTTAGCGGCCAGGATGGAAACGAATACAGCACTGAACCCTAACAGAACCATGCTCAGGGTAAAAGAAGCTACATTAAAGCATTTGAAAAGCATCGGAGTAACAGTGGACTCACTTGACGATAACTCTATGAAGTAAGTACTAATGAAATATTCATGAATCACTAGGATCATTCTGTTTATTAATTCCAGTTGTGTGGATGAAAGTAAAGACGACTACAGTCCCACTGAAGTAAGTTTTGCAGTTAAACAGCTTCTAATGAAGTACCTCCCTGATGATCAATTAGCTAAAATTTCCCTCAAACGACGCCCTCCAGCTCAGGAAGACAAAGATGATGGCTCTCCTGGAATTATATCGACAAGGCCAGAATTTTCCTTCGCCAGCTTACAGTATATGAAAAAGTATCACCTAATACCATCAGCAGGTATGTTTCGAGATAAGCGCGCAATCAAAGTATTTTCAATAAGTAACTTTTAGAGACCAATTTGCAACCTCATAGGAGGATCGAAAGAAAGTTAGACAACCTTAGGGCTCAAGCAAATGGAAATCAAAAAATTTTAGACTTAACTGCATTGAAAATGCAACCTAAATTACTTTAAGCTAAATAGTTTTTATCTATATTTTTAGTTTTAATGAAACATTTTTTAACAGAAGAGATCAAGCCTTTTATTACTATTATTACTAAATGAACAATAAATAATATTTTCTAAAGAAAAGCTACCATATTTATTTACTCCATTATATACTAAAAGATTCTCCACAGCCGCAGGTTCCTTTGATATTTGGATTGTTAAAGACAAACTCTGAACTCAGTTTATTTTGAACATAATCCATTTCAGTCCCAAGCAACGTCAACTGAGCCTTTTTATCAATAAACACCCGTACCCCATCTTGTATTACCTCTTCATCTAATTTGTCTAAAAAACTTGATACATCATTCTAATTCTTATATGCAATGAAATGAAACTAACCTTTTGCTTTTACATAGTCTAGTGTGTAAGATAACCCATTGCATCCCCTTTGCCTCACGCCTATCTTTAACCCTATCTAAAAAAATAAGAATGGTATATTGATACATACTAATAATTTGTAGGAATGTGATTTTATACAACAAAATCTAATGTGTTTCACCATAAAGGTCATAATAGACATTTTATGGTTTTGATTATTTTAAGATTGCAACTGGATGATTGTATGATATGTTTGGTCTTGAAATTGAAATTAGAATGTAAAATTTATGAGTCAGTACTACTAAATCGTTCTGGTAAGCACAACATTCACTATGATGGTAATGAGAATCCAAATCCCAAAAAAGAAAACAGGTAATACCATTAATGGAATACCTGAGATCTGATAATCTAGTGAATAGGTCTATCAGTTATTCGGTGCTATATAGGAATTATAATTATGGTTTTTAATATAAGTGACTACAGATGTAACCCCTCATTTTAATGGCAAGAAAAAAAGTTTTCTGCAAAGAGTTCTGTCCATAAACGAACTTCAATTAATTCATTAATTAAACATTAATTCAAACAAATAACCTTATTCTCTTATAGTGACAAAACCTTTTGCTATCTTTGTTAATTTTATACCTGAAGGTGTAAGTTAATTAAATTGATATAATGTCAACTAGAAAAGGTGTGGTAGTATACCACAATCACATTTTTAATAACTGTTATGGTAACTTAATCTGCTTAGACTGCATATAACAGAATTTGAGTTATTTATCACCCTATTAATCATAGCAAATGATAAAGTTTGATACCTGAATGCAATACCGAAGTTCACTTCTGATAATCTACGTATCACACTATAAACATTCCAGGTTGGATAACCAGAAAATAATTAATCGGGAACCCGTAATGCATTCATTGTATCCAGTTAGTGTACCCCTGTCTTTCGGGCACATAGTCATTACAAATTTTACAATTACATACAAAGTTAAGTCAAAATACTTACAAATTCATTCTTATCTCTCAGTATCTCTCTTATTCGACTAACCGCGGCCGGAGTCTATAAAAAGTATTATTCTGTAAAATGTGTTGAGGTTATGTGAAGCTTTATGTAACGAAATAGAAAGAAACGAAGTGTACTCACCAGCACCAGAGCCGCTCTCGTGGGTAATAATTTTCTTTTCACGGCTCTCACCGTTGCGGTCGCCACAGTTTTTGTAGCCATTATATCATTGTTCTGAAAACAAAACAAAAGACTTTTGGACTTGCTTCAAGTAACCGTCAATTTATCAGATAAAATATGACAAACAGTGTCGGCAACTTTGAAAAATCTACTTGATGGAAGTAACTTGTCGGTTTGTTTTAGTGATGTGTTTGTTAATTGGGTGATTAACTAATTTAGGTGTCACAAGTATCGCGTAAAAGGTAATACTGATATTGAAAAATTAACGTGAAGTAGTGTAAGACTTGTAGAGACTTTGGTCTAGTGAGTTTCGTTCTATCACGTTGGTCACTACACCGATTTTTTATACATGGATGACAACATCTGTGTTGGTAAGGTCATTGACAATAAATTATTGCAAAACTCTGTGTAAAAGAAAGTCAAAAGCGAACAAAGTGTCGGTTTCGTTCCAGTAAACAAGCGCTTATCGGCCGACGAAGTCATCACAGCCGTTCGAAATGAGCTTCCTGTTGTAAGTATACAAATGCTGGCCTTTTTCATTACCAAACACAATGGCTATTTTTAAATTTTGCTCCTTAAATAACTTATGTCGATATTATTGCAGTGGAAGCCGTTCTTCGAAGACTTTCAAACCGAAGAAGAACATTCCAGAGGGGACCCACCAGTATGAGCTGATGAAGCATGCTGCGGCCACCCTTGGCTCCGGAAACTTACGGTTGGCCGTCATGCTCCCCGAGGGCGAGGATCTCAACGAATGGGTCGCAGTCAATAGTAAGATAATATAGAAAATTCATTTCATATCTTGTATTCATGTTTTCTTGCGTTTTCCTTTTGCTTTATGCGAGGACTCCATAAATTCTGATCAATAATCATTTTCAGTGCTCGACAACAGGTTATCAATTATCATCCATCAGTTCACAGCTATTAGTTTATGTTTCATAATAGCTGAAAACTTCAGCACGTAAAAGCTTCATTGCATATTCCCACTAAATGTAATTGCTGATGTTTACGTATGATCTTTCTTTCATCCAGACATCCAGGGACTCCTCTGCACCTCCACTATTAATTCCATGCCTCCAGATGGTCCCGAACCTGTAAATTCTAATTCCATATTATTAGAACTCGTTTCTTATAAAGAATTTTATGCCATTAGATTGATTTGATTTTGCTTATTTATAGATTTTGTAACTTTACAATCATTACAGCTAAAGTAAATATTGCCATGTATTTATTATCGACATCTCTCTTACTTTTCTTTCAATATTATTTATTGTTATATGGGTATTCATATTAATTATGATGGTAAACATGGCATGGATGAAATTACAGCTTTACAAGTTAGCAGAGCCAAAATTCATAGAATTCGAAGTATTGGTATAGTCAAAATAAGTCAAATTTTGATGTTAAGACATGTAAACATATTTAGATGTTCATTCACAATCACAAACTTAGAAATGTAAACAGAAACACAATGCCTATTTTAGATTCAATCAAAAAATGTCAAATTAAATGATTTACTGGCAGCTTTATATGTTTTTATATCGTCCTAAAAATGCTCAGAGTATATCAAACTTAAATACGAAAGATCATTCATGTGAGTTATTAGGAAACTTACTTAATTCCAAGCAGACTTCTAAATTCTGATCATAGCTAAGAACTTTTTTTAAATTAAGCAAAGAATTGTCCAAAATTTCTCCATTTATTTAATTGAAACTTCCTATGTCTGTCCATTCCCTTCTAAATTGATTTTGTATTCAGCTGTCGACTTCTTCAATCAAATCAACATGCTGTATGGGACGATCACAGAGTTTTGCACGGAGGACAGCTGCCCGATCATGTCAGCAGGGCCAAAATATGAATACCACTGGGCAGACGGACATACCGTTAAGAAACCAATAAAATGTTCAGCTCCTAAGTACATCGATTACCTCATGACCTGGGTGCAGGACCAGTTGGATGATGAAACCCTATTTCCTTCTAAAATAGGTATAATGTAGTGTTTTAAATTAGTAAACGTGATCGATTTATTTGAATTTTCAGGAATACCTTTCCCAAAAAACTTCCAATCGATCGCAAAAACGATCCTTAAGAGGCTTTTTCGAGTTTACGCCCATATTTATCACCAGCATTTCAGTGAAGTAGTCCAGCTTGGAGAAGAAGCACATTTAAACACTTCCTTCAAACATTTCATATTCTTTGTTCAGGTAATGGTACTTAATTGAAAATGTTGCTATGTTAATAATGCTCATTTTTGTTTCCAGGAGTTCAATCTTATCGAAAGAAGAGAGTTGGCTCCTCTACAAGAATTGATCGATAAATTAACAGCAAAAGAGGCACGATGAACAATTAACGGCACTTATATTATGCATTTATTTGCATCCACACTTTCATATTTATCTGCTTCATAAACAGTGGATATCTAGCTGAACGCTATTTTTAATTTGTTTAGACCAAAAATCTACACTTAATGACTTCTTTTGAATGTATTTCCTCATGACTTAATTTGACTATCCTTATGTTTTATATTATTTATTAACTTTTTTAATGGTAATACCAAGTTCCTGTTTTACTGTTGTGTATCGTGCAATGTTTTGTTTCTTCTATGAAAATTTTGTTACTGCTTCTTCCTTGTAATTTATTTCGTACTTTCTCTGCTTTCCTTACTGCTGCTTGTTAAAAACGTGTTTTTCTAAGTTCAAAACTTTTCACGTTTAGTGTGCTATGCAATGAAATAGTATATATCATAAGCCTTATCAGCAGTAAAGGGGAGAAATAATTTGATATTTATATTACACTTTTTTAATGTTAGTGATCATAGTTTTTATAGATTTTAGGGTAGCCTAAAAAAGTGTATTTTTCGGTAAGATATACAATTATATTTTAACGAACAAATCTCCTTTCTACCATTTTTTTTTAAATTATTGCAATAAGTTGAAATCTTGTTATTAAAAACTAATTAGATACCTAATCTTATGTTACTGATTTGTATATATATATAATACAATTTTGTAGACTTACCGTGCGTTTTGGTATTTATTTCCTTACTAAAGACAATGTAATACAATTATCACAAATACAAGTGAACTTCAACACCAATTCCAACATAATAAAACAAAGTATTGTACATACTTGCCTGAGCTATGTACCGCATGTATTCAAACCTTAAATCATTGAAGTATTTCCGAACGTAAAATAAAACCTATACTTATTTCTTCTGAAGTCCTCAGAGGCGCATTTTATGCGGGTGGCGGCGGTGGAGGTGCAGTCAATAAGGAATTAACATCTATACCGGGCGGTGGTGGAGGAGGTACACTGTTTGAAGGGGGCCAGCTGAACGGCGGTGGCCCCCAGGCTTGCATAACAGGGCTGGTCGCGCTCCCGGGCGGCGGCGGAGGCCCGCTCGTCGCACCCGGTGGTGGAGGTTGTGTGTTCCACGGGGGCATCATCTGAGGAGGACTGGACGCTCCCGGAGGAGGTGGCGGAGGTAATATTCCAGGAGGAGCAGGGGGCCACTGCATTGTAGGCGGCGCCGAGGTCCAGGGCGGAGGCGGCATGCCCGTCATGGGCATAGCCATGGTCTGCGCAGTCATTGGCGGCGGCATGAGGGGCCTGGGGGCAATCTGCGGTTCGAATATGTTGAAACCTGGAAAATAAAATTAGCTGTCAGTGTAGCTCCTTCACGAGTTATTTTCTTGAAAAATGTGGCCCCTTTCATACAGTGCAAGTTAATGACGTTCATTAATAACTCTGTTTGTTTAGCATGTACAGGAAAATAATTCGTTTAATTCAAAAAATTTAGAATATAGTTCTTGAAAGTTATCTCTATACCTACTATTTAACATGAAACTGAATTGTTGCAAAAGAAAACTGATTTATGTCATAGTATATCATCAACCGATACATGTAGTGAGAAAATTACTATTTTTGAGCCCAAAACGCAGGCAGTGTCATAGAAAATTTGAGTATAACAGATAGACATGTTTCAACTCCCTTTACTGCTACCTCAGCAGTACCTCTTAAGACATGATCTACTATAAAATTGGCGTTACAATGATAAGAAATAGGTATAAAATGATTCAGCGCCTTTAAATAATTATCTCTTGTCTTACTTGGCATCTTGCGCTGCTGCGCCGTGGAAATACCGTGAACCCCATTCTGTTGGTTCTGCGTCTCGGGAGGGGGCGCTTCCCCTAATTCTGCCATCAGCGACATGTATTCTTCGTCGATCTTCGCCTTGTCTCCAGCGACCGGCGGTCCACCCTGACCAGGACGTTTGGAACGACAATCGCGAGCGATGTGACCAGCGGCACCACAACTCGAGCACACTATGTTGTTGGTGACGTTGGGTTTATCCGGACACTAAAAATAAAATGAAAACTTTATTCTGTGTAAATCGATTATGTATAAAACAATGTTGTTTATGAATGTTGAATGAAATGCAACAGGAAAACCAATGAAACGATAAGAGAAGTTAACAAATTGTGGTGTATTCAAACCATCACCTACACCATAGAGAAGTGTCATGGGTCTCTTATTGTATTATCATGTATATGCAGTTATTCGGTCAAGTAGGATATTGTGCAATTAGTATATCTATTTACTCGCAACGAAAGGAATGTTTCCACAGGGGAAAAAGGAAAACTATTACTACTATTAAATGCAAAAGCTTCCATTAATAAACAAAATTTCAGGAAGACCAATAGATACTTATCGATAGACAATAATACTTAGCCAAGAAATGTCCAACATATTTAATACTTCATTACAAGTACGGTGTACTTACTTGGTACTGATAAATCTAATCCCATCACAGTTAAACATTACAAAAATACTGTGGTATACCTCCCACCAACTTACCAGCCAAGACTTGTGATCAGTGGCCCCGCAATTATTACACCGCATGCCGTCATTTTCCCTCAAAGTACCATTGAGTTGAGCCAATTCCCGCAACTGCATCCTCCTGAGGTCATTTTGATTCTCTGGCACCTCTACTCCTTGGCGTATTACTTCTTTAATCTGTTGGGTATAAACAATTCAGTCCACACTACAAACTTTTCAGCTTGCATCCTTACCCTTTCAACAGCTTTCTTAACGCACTCTGGATTAGTAGCGGTGATGTAAGCATGCAGCGGTTCATCTTCCCCTGGTAATGGTTGTCCGTCCTTTCGACCTACTTTGCCTTCTTTTACGGAACCCTTGCCACGGATTATGATTTTTGCACCTGTTTCTTTCTCCATTGCTAAAAAATAAGAAACAGTAAAGAAATAGTACCATACTGCTGGGCAAGCACACTTACTTTTTAAAGTATTTCCTCTAGGACCTATTAGAAGCCCAACAAAGTTTATTTCTGGATGCTCCTCTTGTGGGATCATAACTTTATCGCTGACTCGGATTACAGGTGGCCTGCAATGCGAGGTGCCATATTAAATGAGGTGACAAAATTTACTTCCAAGTTTTAAAAAGCGATTAATGTTAAATCAGTTAGAAAAAAATCTTCAGTCATCTTAATTCAGACCCGAAAGATGGTAAAAGCATCATGTGTAAAAAAGCAAGACTATGGCGAAGTAATTACTACTCGCTGTTTATATAAAACATGATCTCACTTGTAATCCAGGGGTGGTTTAAAGTCAGGATTGATAGACTGCATTTTCAAAACAAGCGCATGTCTTTCCTCTTCCAGACGTTTCCTCGTTCTGAACTCTCTGGTGTTCAACCTTTTGCCATCACTACTGTAGATCGGCTCTGGTGAAGGTGATCTGCATACAAAAGGTATAGTGTAAGACCCTAGATATCAGATTTTTCGGCAACTGCGAGAATTTCAGCGAGAATTTTGAAAATCATTCCGAAAATGGACTCAAAATACAAAAAAATGTTATCTTCGGCAGTTGCAGAAAAAGCAGCTTACATTTCGTATGTTCTTAATGTGACTAAGTAAATTATTGATCCACACTTTAGCTAAAAAAATTAATAGAATTATAGATCAAATTTTTGTTCATAGCTATAATGACCTAAAGGAAAATTAATCATTAATAGCTGTAACGAAAAATTTAATTAGGTATTAGCTGAAAATGAAAATTTTCATTAGAAGTCGTGGATTTTATTTCAGATCTTATTTTATCTAGAAAAAAATTAGGATTATGTATAAGGAAGGTTTGAGTACTTTTTAAATCCCAAAACATATTAAAGCATACATAAATTTAACAACCTGACGGATTTAAAAAGCAATCGGACATTAAAAATGAATTATTTTAACAATTCTTTACTCCTTTGAGTTTCCAAAGAAACAGCTGCACTTATGAAACGACAAACCTCCATGTCGATAGAAAATAATCCATTTTTATCACCTACAAGGGAAAATTAAATAACAAAAGTAATTAAGAACATAGTGACTGTTTTTTAAAGGCTTCCAAACCACAGCAGCTACATGGGCTTGCAGGGGGAACAGCCTGTTCATGTATCGGCGACAGTAAAGTGCACGTGTATTCCCACCTTTCTTCCGGGTTCGGCGATATCCCGAGGTCCCCGCTGCGCAGCTTCCTGCTCACCTCTTCGATTTGTAGCTGAACTGTAATTAAACGGGTTAGAGAAGGGCAAAAGCCCAAGAGTTAGATTTATTTGGCTACCTTTGAAATAAACACATTTAGTTTAATAGTACATGTATGATTTGAAGCACCAATGTCCCCAGAGAATGACTGTTCTGTATTAGCACGTTATTAAGAATTGGACTTTTCCAAGGATACAAACAATACTTTTCAAAGAATTATACCTATTAAAAAAAATTTAATGACTCTTGAAGTTGAAATTAAAAACCTGTCAAATAACATTATTAGTGGCTTAAAAATAGTAAAAAAAATTGTTTACCCTTTAAATTTTGATAACTGCATATTTCATTTTTTACTTTGCCTATAAAAGATCACATATTAAAATGACACAAGTATCAACCTAAAAGAATACATTATTAGAGCTGAAAATAACTGGACATGTTATTAATAACAATGCTGCTCCCATTCAATTTTAAAACTGGCTGGTACTCACAATATACATTAAACCTAGAACCTGTACAACTTACATCTTAGTATATTTGTAGCAACCCAAGCAATTTCAGTACCTTAACAACTCAATAACAAATAGATAAGAGATCAACTTACGTAAATATGCTTGTTCCTGTTCCTTGCCTAGGTTCGGGGGAAGAATAGTGGGCATGCCAGGAATGAAAATTTTGTCATGTTCACCACCACCCCAACGAGACCGACGTTTCTTCTTTCTGGCGGATTCATCATCATTGCTTCCTATTAATTAAAAAGGAAATAACTATAATTCTAGTGTAGTAATAAAAACTTCTGGTTTGATTACATATGTCATTATTTAGGATCGATGTACGGGAATATACATTAAGTATTAAGTAAAGAAATCACTGTTGAATACCATTTGGTTAATTAAGTACCTCCCGAATAACATTGCATAATAAAATATGTTCTTACAGTAGACAAAAGACTGACAAGAACACATATTCTTCTCATCAAAGTAACCAACCATTTGTATATGACATGTATCATCTATTGTATGTAGTGATTGATGTCAGTGTATCCCTATATCTTTAAACTTGGTATATCAGGTACTCCACGTGTAAACATGACAGTAGAATTTCTTGTTCCGACATTATATTTAAAATACAGCATTCATGAGAGGCTCCATTCACAAACTTATGTGACAATAAACTATATTTGTACTATACAACTGTACTATAACAAACGTGGCACAAACAACTTATAAAATTCAATATTGTGTATATAGTGACTGTAGTTTTTACACTTTTCACGCTGGCATTATTCTATTACTCGTGTTATGAACTCGTCTTATAGGTATAATGGATATGATTTTTATCTCATATCAACCTCTACAAATGCATTGAAAAGCGTTCAGCGTTATACTTCCTCGGCAGAGTAAAAATGTTTCGCTGTTTAAAAGTAAACACCACCTATCAGGCGAACAAACAACTACAAAACTACTGATCATTAGTGGCTCGTTAACTACTCTACAAAAGGACCCAGCCTGTACCCATCCCTCGTCCTATACCTGTCGAATGATTGGAATTGCTGTCGCCCTCCTTGGTGATGAGGCTGGCGAAATTCCTCGTGGCGGCAATCGTCGCCAGGGTGTCCGCTATCATCTTATCCCCGTCGAGCTCGGGGGGCGTGCGTTCCCTCTCGCGTTTCCTCTCCCGACTCTTCGTCCTGCTCCTGTGCCTCTCGCGCTCTCGATCCCTGTGCCGGGACCTGCTGCGCCTCCTTTCGCGCCTGTCCCGGTCCCGGTCCCTGTCGCGGTCTCGGGAACGGTCCCTTCGTCTAGAGGAACCCATCTTCTTTTTGCTTTTAATCGTGTAGAGATTATGGATAAGATGCTCACAAAATGGCGCCCGACAATTTCGGACGAATCGCTTCGATTAGTGAACGTGCAACTCGGCAGGAGAAAACGGATGTGACGCATTTGTCAGGAGGCGACGCGCGCTCATCGTGGAACCACAGAACGGAACATGTTTAAATCGTAGTGTTTCCAGAGTGCTAAAATAAACGGTTTTATCGGGATTAGCCAGCTCGAACTTATCCCGATTGACGAGGACCGTTCTCTTTACTTACCCGGAAAGTTCCAACGTAGATTTCTCCTCATAAAATTATCGCCTACATGTGAACCTTTGTTCAGCATTCAGCAGACAAGAAGAAGAACATGGGACATCAATCAATTTGACGTACGACGTCCGACTGGTAACGTAATGTTTATGTGCCAAAAAATGTGTATCTGAATTTCGTTATCTTCTAACAGAGAAAGCGAAAGGTGCGCCGCGGGCTATGGAAGATAAGAACATGAACTGCACGAATGAGGCCGTGAAGAAGATCATTGACAACATAACGGCAGAGGTCCCGAACAGCGACGGTCAATATGTGCCGTTGGTGTTCCCCTCGCCCCCAGCGAACGTTGAGAACATCAACTGGACGCAGCAGCCGAACTACATCAACCACGTACGCCCCGGCATTGAGCAGTATCAGAAGCAGCAGTTCGGGTTCATGCCACAGGCCAACCCTCACGTATTCGACTACCAGAACAACTTTGAAGAGCCGGACACATTCAACGGTATCCTGGAGCCGGGGCTATATGAGAACAAAGACGCTTTCTCCCCTATCTATAACAGGGATTACAGGCTCCTACTGCCGCCCCAGCAGGACCACCCCCAGCCTGAGGCGATCCCACAGGTGCAAAATTCCACATTGATCGAGCACCTCGTCGGTAACTGGATGGCGCCGAATACCACCGGTACATACTCGCCTTTTGGTACCACTGCTTATTACAAGCCGAAAGTGTTTGAGACTGAAAGGGATCTCAACTTAAATCAATTAACAGATGACAAATTCAAACCCGCTGAGGAGGATGTCCATTTCCACTTCAACCGTGATTCGAGGAAGCCGCGCATAGTCGCTGAAGTTAAACCGATGCGTCCAAGTTATTCAGACGTATTAGCCAAATCGGTACCACAGACGAGTAGTACGAAAATTCCCAAGTCCGATTTGAAGGAGTCCAAACCAAAGAAGGAAAACAAAAGTGGAAAAGATAAAGAGAAGAAAATCAACGCCACTCTAAATCGTACCAATACCAATATCGAAATCAAAGATGCTCCCATCGAAAAGAACTCAAATACCAAAATGGAATATTCCAAAACAAGTCACCTGAGCAGAAAATGGGCTTCGATGGACAACATTGCTAACTCGAATGGCCAGAAGACGGAGGAGCCTAAAAAGAAAAAGCCTGAGGAAAAGCCGGCCCTCAAGACTCCAAAACAAGAAGTACCCAAGAAGTTTAATAAAATGGTAAACGTTGCTGACCTAGAAAATGAAACCAGCAAATATGAGAACGTAAATATAACCAAAAATGGCATAAAGAAAGTCAACAAGCCATGTATCAGACCCAAGTCCAATGACTCGCTAGGAAATAATGAAAGACCTCCTGGTAAGAGAAATCAGAGGACGAGGAAAAAAGAGAACCATGTACCATTCGGTGAGGCTTACAATTTTGACTGAAAATATGTTTTGTTTTTTGGAAAATTATGTTTTTCAGGTATTTTTGGACAAAAATTTAAGCAGTACATGAAAGGATGGTGGAAAATTTTGACTGCTTTCGTCTTTTGGCTAATCCATTTAATATCAGACATATGTAGTTTGAGTTTGCACATTATTCGTGATATGTATGTCTAACTTTCTTTATTCAAGATGAGCTCAGATATATTTCATTTAAAAAATAAATAGTTACCTCGAATAATCTAACTGAAAGCCTTTGAGTATTCAGACATTTGAAATTTCATTAGTTTGCTGCCCCTCACTGGATACGCCTTTCATTTAGATTACCCACCTTTCAAACTAAAAACTTTGTATCCATGTGCGTTATTTCGAGGAATGTTATTGTGATGTTAATTGGAAATCATTTGCAAGTTTAATAGAGCTTAGTTGAATTTTAAGTATACCACGAGTAAGAACAAAGCCTCACCTAATATTATTCATTATATTTGAGTTCATCTTTATCCTATATTCATCTTGTATCTAAATTGTAGTAATGGTAATAACTCAATTTATCAGGTTTATAAACTGTTGGTCGTGGATGCGTCTCCATTGGACTCCATTTATATCTTCTATCCATTCTTTCCTGAGGAAATTTCGTATATTTTCCTGGATCCGTGACAAATACAAAAAGAAGAAAGATTTGGAAACCGAGGATGGCCCTAATTTTGTTCAGAACGGTCTTCAGAATAATATAAATATGCCAACGACTGGAGAGGAGGCAATGAAAAGACTTTTAGCATGTAAGGGAAAGGACCCATATAGTATTTTGGGTGTCACCCCGACTTGTACGGATGATGATATAAAAAGGTATAGAAGAATTGCTTCATTATTAAAGTATGATTGTTATTATATTGTTTGCAGGTACTACAAGCGACAAGCTTTTCTAGTACACCCCGATAAAAACAACCAGCCGGGTGCCGAAGAAGCTTTTAAGATTCTCGTTCATGCTTTTGGTATGATCGGTGAATCTGACAGGCGTGCTGCATATGATAGAGGTAAAAAAATGTCACGATATTATAGAATAAGTCGCCTCATAATTGAAAAAGCAAAAAAGTCTTTCCCGTAATTGAATATTGTATCTATCAGCAAATTGAAATTTTATTTTTAGTTTGTACTTAAATCTTAGAATGTAAGCCCATGCTAGGCCAGAAGTTTATCATACTGTTACACTACGGACTAGTATTTTATTGATACATTACCTAGGAATAAATAACTACAGTACTCAGTGCAAACCACAATGAAATGATAAACTATATCGATTATTTTGCCACACCAGTAGGATATCAGTAGTAATAAAAGTTTTGTATTAATGCCTATTTCTTACCTGTTCAGGCGTTGTGGAGTCTGCTCAGGTGGTACAAGCGTGGACAGAGCTGACGGAGCTCCTGCAGCAACTCCAGCAGAAGGTCGAGGCAGCTGCAAACACGATCAGGTGCTCCGCATGCGGCTTACGACATAAACGGGTGAAGATCGACAGGCCGACTTACGCGGCCAGGAACTGCAACACCTGCAAGATTCACCATGCTGCAAGGGAGGGCGACATCTGGGCAGAAGCAAAGGTGCTCGGCTTCCTCTGGCACTACTTCGCCTGCATGGAAGGCGGCGTGTATGACATTACAGAATGGGCCGGTTGCCAGAAGGACAGCCTGAAACATCTGAGGCCAGATTCTCACCACGTCCAGTACAGGTATCAATTGTCGATAAATGAAACTTTTCAAAAAAAAATCTGGAAGGTCGTTTACCCAAATGGGCAAAAGCACCATATTGCAGTATTAGTAATTATAAAAATCCAATTGAAATCTGCCAGTGTTCTACAAATTTTAATACACTTTATCCTTCCACACATTTCTTATAATATTTGTGCCTTTATGTATTCTGGAAATAAAAAAAAATTGTTTTTTAGGATTGCTTTGGGCAAACAGAATGGTCAGCAAAAGAGGCACTCGCAGTGCGCTCATTCGGACAAGCCTGACCTGGAGAATTTAATAAACAGCTTATATGGTCAAAACGAGAATGCTCAAGGGCCTCGAAATAGGAGAAAGAAAACCAACAAGTGAACCTGTTTGTCAGTTGGAACCTTTACTATGTTCTTCTAGAATGTTTTTATTTTTTGCGGCAAGTGCTAATGATGTATGTGCTTCTTGAACAAATATATGTTTTAAATGAAGTAAATCGTATTTGTTTTAATAGAGAAAAGGCACTCAAAGTGTATATATATAATTAGCTCATTCACTCTAGAATTCCGTCGAGGAAACATAAATTCGCCAAACTTTCTACCGCTGTGTCGACGTCTCTTCGGGTAACAGTCTTTCTTCTACCTTGGCCCAAGTGTTTACTGCATTCCTTGACTAAATACTCGATAAACAGTTCCTAGAATATTAACACTATCACCTCATTTATCATCTAAAGAAAAATCTCATACCGTTGCTTTGGCAGTTAAAAATATGGAATCTTGCGAGATCATCGTACAATCCGGATCGAGCTTCATGATCGTCTTTATCCTCGCCAAGGGCAGATGAAGCAGTTTGTGGGGCTTCTCCTTAGAGACGTCTAGGGACTCCGATTGATTGACCTCCGATATGTCGATCTCTTCGGTGTTGTTTTCTGAATTGGATCCAGTGAACAACATTTCCGAAACTTCTTCCTCCATATTTATCAATTATAAACTACAGATTTGCAGTCCAGAAAAGATTTAATTTTTCTTCGCGGTCAAGGGTAAACAACTTAACCTACAAGCTCCGTGCCATAAATCGCAATATGCAGAGATGAAACCTAGAGGGCGCAAATGCTTATCGTTCTGTGTTTGAATTTCAAATGAGCCAATAAAAGCAGACGTCGCCCGCCATTTTCTAGATTCCCAGTTGCAGTTCTTACAAAATTCGCGTCGTTACGACTTTATAGTTATAAACGGTGCAACTGAGGTGCCAAGTGTTTGTGAAGATCATTAGTGTACAGCTGGAAGTAACAACCAACTTCAGAAGGTGAGTCATTCATAATTAACAAAGTTTTTGGAATACACATTCCTCATGTGATATTCTAAACCCCATACACTTTACTTCATTCACTTGGTATTGTTTTTATTGACGTAATACCTCTCATTTATATAATATAAATAACAAAATTGCACTTTTAACAAAAACCATAGTATCATATCAGAAGACATCTCACATTAATTCTCTTGCACCTACATACGCCGATCTGATCTATCGATCACCGGGATCCTACAAATCTTCATTTAGCCTCTTCGGTTAACCTTCAACGTGTTTATTTATTCCACATGTCGTCCACATGGCTTTATCCGATAAATACTTCTCTGGTAATGCCTTTAAGGTGCGCATCGTCTCTAAATAAAACACCATCTCGGCGGTCACGACGCCATGTTGGGGGCCGCCGTTGTTCTGGATGTTCATCTTCATGAGTTGGTCTTGTACGCGAGACTTGAAGTTTTTATGAATAACTTCGTAAATATCTTGAACCTGAATTGGGAACAAATAATATGAAGTGAAGGTTATTAGAAGAGTTATTTTAAAATTAATAAGTATATTGCTTTCTTCTACGGGAAGTTAAAATAATGTCGTAATTGCTTTTGATGCCTTTCCGTTTCTGCTAACCGTGGCAACTGAGTTGTATGGAAATATTCAGAGATCTTATTAAAAGTCGTTATCGAGCTACTAAGACAACAAAAAATGCCTGAACCGATGCTATTAATGTGTTGTGGTGAAGTGTGTAGTGTGAAGTGTAAAGTGGTGTGATGCAGGTGATAACAAGGGGGCCAAATCATTGAGGCAGCATTGAGACACTGGTATGAAGTTAGGAGGTAAAAATTTAGGCGCCGCTTTATCTTCTGCTAACTTCACACCTGTGGCATAAACTAGAGGTGTAAAAATCACTCTCAGTGAAGAGATAGAAATGATAACTTCTAAGATATAGCTTAGAACTTTGGAAACCTCATCCACGATATTGACATCAAAATCACAAAAATATTACATGAAATGCCAGGAATCTATTTCGTATTTGTACCTGTTCTGGTGGTAAAATAGGGCTCACGGCTTCATGCAGCTTCGTCAGGTGCCTCGAGATGTTCCTGAACTGCTTCGATGGCACTGGCGGTTTAGCGTCCCACTCGTTCAGTTGGTCCCCTAACAAAGTGTTCATGATAGACAGCACTTTAGTCTCCAACTGTTGAATATGATGACCGATGTCCTTCTCGACAACATCGAACCCGCTCAGGGCGTCGTTCGTTATGGCGCTGAAGTGTGCCCGGATGCGCGGTATCATCCATATCACCAACTGCAGAGATCTCGACGCCAATGCCAAGTTCGTACTGGTGATGGTCTTCAGTCCTGCTGTCCTTAACGCCCCTGCGCCTAAGACCAATTGGCAGGAGCGCGAGTTGAACACGCGCAGGAGCTCAGTCAGGTTACGTGCGATTACGGGGGCCAGGAGTTGGAGGTCGTAGGCGCAGACGCAGTATTCCGTTATAAGCCTGATGAGGATCAGGACGGTGCCGATGGCGTGGTAGTCCTGCGAGCCGGCCTGGAGGCACGACGCCGGCTTGGGTTTCGGAGTGTCGTCAGATGGGGAACTTGGAAGGGATTTGATGGTGCTACCTACAAAAACAGTTTGTTTATTTGACATCATTGCAAGATCAAGAAGAGATATGATAGAAACATTCAACCTAATAGAGAAAGCAGCGCAAAAAGTGGACCAAAAACAAACTAAAATAAAACAAAATATATGCACACAAATAGCTAATCAAGACAGCCACAAAACTTGACCATAAGCAAATACAACATTGAAACTGCATACTTGGACTTAATAGTTACCACAGACAATAGCACTGAAGAGATTGAACGAGGAATTCTCCTAGCAATCAAACCCTACTGACTATCCAATTAACATCTGATATCCTGATAAGATGAACAAAGTGTCAAATGAACAAAACCCCAATGTGATCGGTTCTAGCAAAGAGATCTGAAACCTTGGTATTGTCAAAAAATTATGGGAGATTACTAGCAGCATTGGAAAGAAAAATTCTATGACATACACTTGGAGGGATGGTGGAACATGACATACGTGGAAGGCGTTGTAACTCTGAATTATATGCAGCATGCGAAGACCCTGACAGAGCCAAATTTGTAAAAAATAGCTGTTTACATTGGATGAGACACCTATCGGAAGAAAGAGAATGACCTAAGATGAGATACACATATCAAGCACAGGAAGATATCAAAGCCTCCTATCTAATACCTCAATTCTGGACCTCCACAGGGTTGTTATGCCACTGGTGATGTCGATGATGAATACATTTATAGGTATAAATTTTCCAAAAGATATTTGTTGATGTATCAGTTGGAGTGACCTAGGTCACATTGAGGCAAATTGATCCTCTTTCCTGGCTAGACCATTTATGGATGCTGATGTAACAAGTATGGTTAATTAAACACTCACTTAAAGCTATCTTGTCAACGAGAAGCTGAATTTCATGAGGCACTTCGGCGATCTTCCAATTCTCAGCGTCCAACAGCAACGTTAACTTATTCTTCCTCTGGTTATGGAACTTATGGACATAACTCCCCGCTTGTATCTTAAAAGCCGCCCGCAGGGCCGAGCTCTGTTTACCGCACACCCTCTCGCACATCTCGGTGAACCCCTCGACGATCTCGGATAGGTCGGTAACCTGCGACGTAGTGATCGAATGCTTGTCACTCTGCGTACTTATAAGCGAAGCTAAACGTTCATTGCAATAATCACAAACCGAGGAGAGGAGGTCTTTGAGTTTGATCTCGACGCGGTTCAAGTCCTCGAGCCTGAGGAACTGCCCGGGATCGGAATCGTTTTCGCCAGTTACGATGCCCGCGCTCGTCCTCGCGGTCTCCATCACGACGTCGTGCACAGCCTTGACGCGGGAAATAAGGGTCTCCAGAGCCTTACTTCCCAGCTTAAGTATTTTCAACCAGTGACTAGAGTCCATGTTTGGGGCGATCTCCCCCGAGCCGGTCAACTCGTCGAGCTCGTCCTCCGTATCGGCGAGTTGCTCTATCATGACCTGCTTGAGCAGCGCCTGAGCGGCGGTGACCGCCTCCTGCTTGTAGGTCTCGAGGAACTGGAGGTGGTTCTGCCTCAGCAGGCCGGCGGCTAAACTGATCAGTCTTTCTCGCTCCAGTATGCCGGCGTTCGAGTCTAACGGTCGGTGCAGGTCGGTCGCGGCGTAACGCTCGAATTCGGCGCTCAGGATTTTATCGATGAGCTTTTGCATCTCCCTGAGTTGAGACGGCAGATGTCGTAAGCTAGTCACCTTAAAAATGGGGACATCAATTAGATAAATATATTAGATGGGTATATGCCTAAAGCATACTTCAGTACATTAATGAGTTTATTGTTGTAATGTCGTAAAGGCAATAATTATTGTAGTGCTTTTAAAAAGTAATTTCCAGTATTATGATATAACAACTGATATGTAAAACATAACTAGAGGCCTCTAACAATTATAAATTGTGTAAACAGGTTTATATATAGAGGGGAATGAATTGTTGAAACTTTAGGCCTGAGTTTCAGTACCTTGGTGCTGATTAGAACTCAAGACATGAATAACAAAACATACGATTAATACGGAGTTACATGAAGCAGTATTTCATAAATGACTGCATACAATACACCCTCTTTCATAATCTATCAAACAAGAAAACCTTGAACCTGCATACTCAGTACCCAAAATTCTTCAAAAATAAAAGCTGTTTGGTTTTAAAGTGACTCAAACATTACTGGATTCATTAGGAACTTCAAAAAATTATTTTATGTACCCCTGCTAATTCTTTGGCAAGAACCTCCTGTGTACTGGCGATGAGCTCTAATGCAGCCACATAATCCGATGAGCTTAACAACAGTTGTAAAGTAGGCTGGGTCTGGATAACGGTCGCCATTATCTTCAGTTTATCTAATAGATTAATATGGTTGGATTTGTTCCGAGCGAAGCCTATGAGCTTTAGGGAATCTTGTGCCAAGTTCTTGTCGATCTTCTGTACTTTCGCACGCAATAACTGCACTTGACTGCAGGCTGTCCCCATTTGTTCCATAATCGTATCATGAGATGTCATAGCATGGAAAAAGGCCCCAGATTTTTGAGACACCTGATGCGCTATCTGTTCCTCGACGACGTCTAAGTAACAGCTGAGTTCTTCCTGCAGTTCATGTTCAGTTTTAGCACTTTGAAAGACCTCGGAGAAGGTTTTGGGGTCGTTCAATTGAAAATGCTGTCGTTTGTATATCTCAGGAATAATATCAGTGTTGATTTCATGCTTTTTAGACTTCTGCAAGGTGTTCTCGAACCTACTCTGTGCCAACCTCTGGTGCCGTTTACATCTTCTACCGTACTTCCTTAGATAAGCTTCGAAGTGACCGTAAGTGATCTCTGGAAGGAAGGGGCTCTTCTCTATAGTCGTTTTCTCCACGAATGAGTCTCCCCATGTCTTGGTGAAGAAGTTCGCCTGTTTGCCTCTGCTCGGATCTGTCAAAACGGCCGGTAAGAACTGAGAGGCTGAATACAAAGACCAGGTCTGCTCATCTTTGTCGTTCATTTTAACTACGTGATGATTGTCTCGATTGGATCATGTGGGAGTGGGTGCTTTGGGCTTTCGTAACATCTTGAAATCCGATGGAATATGTTATTATGTGGCCATAACTGGGAAAGAAATCTACAGATCATTATATGACTGTACCCGTGTCACATAACCTCTCCTGCTTTTTTAAGGTACATATTTGACATGAAACGTCGAACAGTCGACTGACAACATTTAATTCATGAAGTATTGTTATAATGTGGTTAAAGAGAACAACAAGCACTAAAAGTACTTGTAAAGCGGATCGGTTTAACATGAAAAGCATTAGGAATCCCAACTGGACATGAAATTAGGTCTTTCGCATCAATTATTTTATGTATTATATTATTAGATTCTGTGAGGCTTGAAACACACTGTGACTCACAGAAAACGGAATAGATTTGTTCGTATTTGTTTCTGATATTCAGTTTGTAACTATTCTAGTATTGTGAGAAGCAGGGTGCTTTTATATTCACATATAAGCCTTGTTGTTACTGCTGTCACTAGAAATGGCGCGAAATTTAAATGTTGAACGAGATTGATGGACATTGCTATAACAACTGCTATAATAAAAACTATTTGGAGGTAATACGGTTATTACTTCAGACACTACATTACACTACACAACAAAACTACTGTTTTGCCATACATACACACTATATTATGGTACAGTGGAAAGTTGCTGGGGGTGAATGTATTTCGAAGGGATGGTCTGAATACTTAGCATCACTTAAATGTTTCATTAAAATCAGTGTTTGTAGTTGTAACCTTATTTTATTTACTTCAGCATGTTCTGTAATTATCTTATGGTGAAAGGATCATAACTTAAGTATGGCTCTTTTTCTTTAATAACCCATTATCACGTTTGCAATAATAGTACAGTCGATTAGAAGCTGTGGTTTCAATAGGTCAGAGATTAGCACAGGTTTTTACGTTCCACTTTCTTTTACATTCTCATATAGGTCTGAGGAAAGTGTACAATGAATTGATAACACAGAATAAGTCTATTGAAGAGTAAAATCGGATTGTATTTTTCTTCTTACGAGCTTTTCTAATTGTTGCTGCATAGTTAACCATAGTCAAGTCAGTACAAGAGGAATTTCGTATGTCTGTTCCGTTAGTGAGTGATAAACAGTTTCAACCATGAAGTACAAACGTTTCATTGGATGAAAAATCTACTCAGAGGCAACTCAAAAAGCTGATTTTGCTGAATATATTCTTTTTGATTAAATTGAGGAGTTGACCCAGTAAATATTACTTCAAATGATATCATTTTTGCCAAGGAATTCCTTTCCTTGCTTGGCCGCGCACGTCACCATCACATTTGGCGAATGCGCCACACGTTATGGTGAATACCGGTGAGAAATCTGCCTTTTTTTAAGGGCCAAGCTTATATATGCTTATAGTTCATTAATATTAATAGAAATATTATTTGCATAGCTAAATGTGGGGTCCGTTTCTCTCGTCAGTTTTTTAAGTTGATTTAATATATTTAATCGGTTCAACGCATTACATCAAACTTATTTCAGATAATATATTGGGTTTTTATCGGAATTTATCGTAATGTAGCGAATTTATCAAGCGTTTCTATACTGATTTTGGAAAGCAAAAAGAATTAAACCGAATATTTAACGTGGTCTTAGTAAAAACAACCTCACACTTAATAATTTCTCTAAACTTTTTCGAGCTTAAAACCACGACGCGGGTTGCAATCTAATCGTCCCCCATCCTCCTTCTCCCGCCCGCTTCCCGTTTCATCCCTGCGGTCCGCAATCTACGATTAAACAGAAAAGAAGAACGTCTGAAGGGGATAACAAAGCGGGCGGCAACCATGAATACAAGCGGAGCGCCCATTAGAGCCGCTCAAAACGGAAATAGGCCGGAGATGGAACTGCGCCGTCATTTCCTCCAGACGCCCGGCGAAAGTGTGTACGCGTCGACGGCGGCGGCGGCGGCGGCGTCGGGGCGGCCGCCCCCGTTTTAGGGGGAGCGTCACGCTTGCTCCGCGCCCGGAGACGATTTTTCATCTTCCCCCCGACGGGACGCTACACCTCGCTTGTATTTTATTTTGAATACCGTTTAAATTGAGTTGTATCGCATTTGGCACTGACAATTTAAGTGTCAAGGAAGGTTATTAAATTGGTGTAATGAATAAACCATACGCGCACCATTTCTTATGAATAAAAAAATCCAAAACCGTTCTCAACGTTAATATAATAACTCATTTCAAGGGAAAACTCTCCTCCTCGTTGCCTTTAATGCTTTCTATCAAAATTTTTGTTCTGCCTGTATAAGAATTCCTGGTGATAAATACATTTAGGAAACTAAATTTAAATACTGTATTGTAGTTTAAGTAGTCTTTAAATAATTAGGTATCTACAGTTTACCATAAGTATAAAATCTCTGTGGTCAGTACCAGTCAGAACCAAGTCGGTTGTGTTGTGATATTTCTATTTGTGCAATCGTGTATTTTGACGTTAGTCGACTTGTTCTTGACGGAATCGTGATGTGAAATTAATCACACATTTAGGAACACTTTTTTACACTTAGATATACCCAAAATAACCGATTTTTGTGATATTTGTACGGAGGTAAGACACAAATGGTTTCCAATTTAAAATACGTGATGATTCTGTTGAGTAATTATTTGATTTATTAATTTAGAGTGAAGAATCACTCAAGCAATTATAATCATTCGTCGCTCATTCAAATGCCAATTATTCGACAATGAAAATCACTTGCCTATCGAGTAGGTACTCAATTATTTAAATCACTTATTTTTCGAAAGTGCAACGGTTGTACCTATATATTTATATTAAAATTTAAGAGCGATTCAATGTACTGTCTATTAAACACAAGACGAAAGGGCGCAAGATAGATACGTAAATAGTGATTTACAGAGAATCGAACCAACCTTCCTAAAACTTTTGGAGTTGATAATTGGCTGAACAATATCATCAGATTTATTTTCCAATTTTCTTCCTGCATTCAGAGTCTTCTTGGGAGGCTTCTGATTATCGTGGCGATGTTAATTTTAGATGCCAATGCTCTAATAGTACTTGAAAGCCCAAACCATTCTCGTGGGTTCTCCAACCAGGGGATACTTCTCCGTCCTACGGTTTTTCCTTGAATTATATATACTTTGCGTTATGAGAGATTTGGTCAAGATATTAAAAATTTATTTTCTTGATTTTACCCGGAATGTCCTACCGTTTGTTAGTATACTTCGTTCCGTTATCCAATATTTTTTCGTGCGGAGGGATCCAGTACAAGTACTAAAAGCAGTCTTATTGAATTGTTAATGTTTCTTTTTTTTGGGGGGGGAAATATTTTGTCAGTAAGAAGGCCTGTTATTGCACAGTTTGATCCTGGTTACCATGAAATTACCAGGGACGCAGATGAAGCAGTCAGCATTTTGAAAAATGATGAAAACGCCAAAGTTCAGCCATCTACTTAATTTGACCCCACGTCCTCCTTGCATGATCTTATCGTAATCAGCGAAATCATGGAACGCGATAACGTCACTGCTGCAGTTTTACGTCCCGACCCCTACGTAATTAAGTAGATTTATAATTTTAATTTTTGACACTCCAACCAAGTTTCCTTCCAATAAACGGCGAGCCACAAAGGTTTCCCCGTCGATTTTTACAGCAACAACGAAAAAAAATCATGCAAATTTCACATTAAACCACGCTTTCGCGCTCGCAATATCGTATAAATCTTCTGGTCTTTTTTTTTGTTCCGTCGGTAACATAACGATTTTTGTGCGCCCTTGGTCATGCCAAGGGAGAAGGGCCTTCTCGCCCACATAGCAACCCTAATAAATCACCGGGAAATTTCTCTGGAACGAAATCGGGGAGGTCGGCTTTTAATCGACGATTAAACTGTATACCTAATGGCCGCTAAGTTCATGTTCGAGTGTTGTTTATAAAGCGCAAACTTATTTCGTTTATGCACGGAACTTTTTATCAACCATCGCCCGCTGAATTATTATAATTATGTGCTAGTTTGGAGACGCACGATCGATATCTCAAACGGGACGCGAATTTTCCAATTTTCGAAAAATTTTCACGCATGTCCGGTATAAGTCCGGAAGGCGGAATTGTCTTCTGGGTTGGTGTCGCTATACGTCCTTTCCTAAGTAATCCTAAAGGGGAGATTTCTTAAAATCCGGTGTTATCTGATCACTTACTTGCTTCTCAATATATTTTACAAGGAAATTCCCTGGAGGAAATAAAATGAATCGGTGAAATATATTTTCTGATTAGTAGTAAGTTGACTGTTGCGAGATATTTAGTAAAATGTGGAAAAACAAGTTCCAAATTATTGGAAGCTAGCTTTCCTATGGGAGGTTAGACGCTGAGGAGTAACTACGTAGGACCTTCAGTGTCCTATAAATAAATAAAATCTTTTAAATAAATGCATCAATAAGGAAATCAAAAAATGTCTATTATCAAATAAATGTAGCGTTGAAATACAAGAGCTCGCTTATAGCAAAGTTTAAATAGTCAAACAGCCTACATCTTCTGCATCGCTGTTTGGTTAAAAATATGATCCCACGTCATCAATAACCGACGCAAATCGATCACTTAGACGCCTACTTATTTACTGATTACTCTGATTAGCATTCATGCCCGTTGCCAGACTAAACAAACCGAAGATTAAGCTTGATCTATTTGCCATAAACAATTCTGAGTAAGCCATTAGCCATCAGTCATAGTGGCGGAGCGGGCCTGAATAATGACGGAATTATGCAATCTATGCTAATGAACAGAGAGCGTCTTGATTAATTGCAATTTGATTTTCAGATTATCGGGCCGGACGGTATTCATAGCCGCCCTTGGTTCCTCTCCCGGATGAGGGTCGACCGAATTTGCATCTCAAACGTAAGTGGAATTTTATTTATTTTTACGATAAAAGTTAAAAAGCGTGAGTCCATTCTGGCTGACTAAACATGGGGACGATTTCAAATCACTACTTAGACATGATTATCATTAGACATGCTTATTATGTAAGGTCCATCCAGTCTGAATTGGTTCAGTTGAAACAAAAAAGGAATAAAATTTAACGGCCATGTTACCGACGTACAAAGACCGAGAAGCCGACCACAGGCGTGCCATATTTAAAGAAATATAAGCTGTAGCATTATTTGTATTGTGTATAATGTCTATATCATTGCCATTATTAATTTCTTCCACGTCGAAAAGCCTCCAGAAAGTCATTTTAAAATAGTGATTGCAATTGCATGCCACACCACTGAACTCTAATGACGACTGAAAATGAACACGTGCTCGGCGCTCAAATTTAATGGCTGTGGACCTGTCTGATTCTCGATACTAATACGCGTTTCATATATAGGCATGTATTGTAGTGACTAACAACATTTCTCCGCACCAAATATACGGGGGAAGTTTAAAGGGTACGTTACATGAATACTCGGCTTTTATATAGGGTAAAAATGTATTTTTTGAATGCGCTCGGTATATAGTCGGTATTTTTGTTTTGTTTTTTAACTGGATCAATTCTGACTGGATTTTGATAACATTTTTAAGTGAAATATCCTCGACTTCAGCTTGGGATACAAATTTTCACCCAAAACTTCTCAAACAATAGATGCAGGATATGCTTGTCCTGATCTCTGTTCTGAGAATCCTGATCTTATTTTTGAGACTACAATTAACTCCCACGTCATCACGTATCATCCGCAGTACCTCACGCTAATACCCTACGAATCGATTCCTGACGTCATCGGAGCTAATCAGCTCAGATTAACGCCTCAGAAGGGTTGTCAAAGTTCCCGAAACTTTCGCACAAATACACACAACATGTACATAAGGCGTACGTACGCACACAGGCACACACACTCCTTGTTATTATCCTCCGGGACCGATCAATCAAAATGACAGAAGACTTATGCTCGTGTCAACCTCCCCCTTTCGCACACTTTTTACATTTACAATTAGCCGGGCATTGTTCGGGAGGTGCAAAAAAATATTTCTGTTTCGGTTCACACAACTCGGAAAAGAGGAATGAAAATGTGGCAAGTTTGCCGTTTGAGCTTTTGGGTTTTTGAGTACATAAATCTTATTTAAATATTGTTTTGTGATTGGCTTGCGTTGTATGTTCAGTTTCTCATCACAGTTGCATATTGCGACATGCTGACGACATGCTGACATGCCCCTAAGCATGTTTTTCTTGATTTGTAGATACGACTTGAACCAGCGAAAAATTTATGAAAAAGTCTTGTGGAATTGTCTTAACTAGCGCCTTAGTAACCGTGGTTTATGAAGGATTCCTTGTAAAGATCATTATTTACTTATTTACACTCTATTTGATTGGAATTCATAGCAAACGACCTCATTATATGTGCAAATCGCACTTCGAAACACGAAGGGGTGGCTCAAAAAAGATGCAACGTTTTTCCACAAGAAAGACATATTTATTCAGACAGTTTTAGTGTAACCACTGTGATTCTATTTGCATTATACAAAGGAACCAATGGGTTTGCTGCCGATAAAAGTGGCGCAGCGGTGTAGAGTTGGGTGAAAATGCAAAATTCTTTTAATGATAACCTTTCCTTTGCCATATCCAAATTGTATTGACAGCCAGGCTAAGGGAAGATTTGGTAGTGGCTAAAAGACCGGCGTGACGGATAGTATTGTCAGTTGGATAAATATAAAGAGTGATTGTGTGACGAGCAAATGTTTAAATGTGGGAAATAAAAGGGAGGTATGCAAAAACGGTGCTAAGTGAGATATGAAGCTGAAACCAAAACTTATTGTTTCACGTTGTTAAAATGTTCATATTAAAAGCAAACATACCCCATCAAACTAACCTTGACCCCGTATAGTCCGACCAATTCGTTCTGGCACTCGTATCGCCACCCAAACAAACATTATTTAGATATTATATTATATGGTTGGTGACTGTGGTGCAGATATTTAAACTAACATACCTTTTACTTGTATATTTATGCACCACCGTGAACGGCTGTCAAATGATGTTAATATGTCTTCCAAAACGATCAAATTTTCGGGCCTTCGCAGAAATATAATGTCCTATACCGAGAGTGCTCGTTTGAAAAATTGTAACGCACTTGTAGGAGAAACCCCATACGTTACGTACAATACGAAAGTGATGTCCCGTAATTATACCGGCGATTATCCTAGCAAATATATTGTAGCGAATGCCCCGTATAGGTCGTTGTTAGGGAAAAACAAGTAGTTGTTTATGTAATAGTGAAATGTAAATACTGACGTCAGTGTAGTACAAAATCTCTGTGTGTAAAGGCTGTTGTAATTTCGGAAGAACTAAATCTGTTTGTACGTAGAAACGTTACAAATTTGGGGGCCTGTCCGGGATTTGGTGAACCGAAGTAGCGGAAAAATTTTGGTGGACCTGAGATGGCGTACAGAAGTGATGGCGATGGCACGCGGCGGAGAGGCGAGGAGTGCAGTCTGTGCGGCGTTATGGAGTTGTTGAGCGGCTGGCGCGACTCGAGATTCCACAGGACTTACAGCTAAGTTAGATTTAGGATAACACTCGAATGGATTGACTGCGTGCGGCTGGCGCGCGTGGCCCGTTTGAGTGCTACACCCACATTTGTAACTCATATTGGGAGACGGGCGCTGTTCATCTTTAGTACAAGAATTGGTGATGGTTGACCACTGGGTTGTGCGTCTGGAACCATGAAGCAGTTGCTGGGGATTTCAGTAACTGCAGGAGCAGCGAAGGATTTCAAGAGACAGGTCCCTCTTCTACCTGGAGCATTGGATGGGATTGGTCATCCCTGGTGTCTCTGATGGTCAGAAGTAGGATTGGCCTGCTTGGAGGATTTCAAGAGACAGGTCCCTCTTCTACCTGGAGCATTGGATGGGATTGGTCATCCCTGGTGTCTTTCATGGTCAGAAAGAGGATTGGCCTGCTTGATTTCGATTTGCTGCTGACGAATTTTTGTACAAGATTTGCAGTCCAACCCGCTCAATGGAGTTAATCAAATGGATTTGGCAAGGATCAGGCGGAATCTCTGAAGAAGGGGAGAAGCCGTAGCAGTAGCAGCAGTAGCAGTAACCGTAGCTGTAGCAGTAGCAGTAACCGTAACCGTAGCATTAGCAGTAGCAGTAGCCGTAGCAGTGGCAAAAGCCATAGCTGTAGCAGTAGCAGCAGTAGCAGTAGTAGTAGCCGTAACCATAGCAGTAGCAGCGGTAGCAGTAGCTGTAACAGTAGCAGTAGCCGTAGCCGTAGCAGGAGCAGTAGCAGTTGCAGTAGCAGTAGCTGTAGCAGTAGCCGTAGCAGTAGCAGTAGTAGTTGCAGTAGCAGTAGCTGTAGCAGTAGCCGTAGCAGTAGCAGTAGTAGCAGCAGTAGCAGTAGCCGTAACCGTAGCAGTAGCCGTAGCCGTAGCAGGAACAGTAGCAGTTGCAGTAGCAGTAGCTGTAGCAGTACCCGTAGCAGTAGCAGTTCGCTGATATGGACTGCTGTGGAAGTAGATCGTCCGAGGGTCGAGGGCGACCCTGAATACGGGGAGGGATAGTGTAGCGAATGCCCCGTATAGGTCGTTGTTAGGGAAAAACAAGTAGTTGTTTATGTAATAGTGAAATGTAAATACTGACGTCAGTGTAGTACAAAATCTCTGTGTGTAAAGGCTGTTGTAATTTCGGAAGAACTAAATCTGTTTGTACGTAGAAACGTTACAATATCATATGACTTATAGAGAGAAGCTATGGAGTCTAAAAGTGTGTAAGACCGATTGGGCCTATCTTGAATCGGGATAGATTAATATCAGTTATCGTATAGAAGAGTATAGTCATATAAATGATTAGAATTATTTACATCAGAAGGCAAATCTTGAGTAATATTTTTTTATTTATGTCTTTGCTCGAAGTGAGGTAGACAATGACATTTCGAGCAATTGAGAATAAACGTCCTGTGGCGAAAGGAAAAATCGGCGGAGTTGATCTAAGCTAGGGCGTCCTGCGTCATTCGATTCCTTTTTTAAATTATGTTCATCCCTTTAATAGATGGGTGTTCCTTCGCCCTTTCTATCACATCATTTCCATACGGCTAGACATCGAGAGGGAGAAAAGGGCACACGACTAGCTCGTTTAGATAAGGCGCTTTCTAATCCGATAACCGATTGCCTGGCCTCCGGATAAACAACACCCCCTCCCTGTATGCGCCGTCTGATATGAAGGAAACCGTGAAAATCTCTGTCAGGGAACGATAACAAGTCTCCTCGGTATCGATGCGATAACGGCCCTGCGAGAAAGGAAGACGCTTTACGTATGAGTGGCAGCTGAATGCCGTTTTCCTCTTTCCGTCTCACTCTTTCATTATTCGCTCGTAAGGGGACACGACGGCCTTTGTGTCTACAAACTCTATTACTAAGAAAAATAACTGGGAGAGATAAGGGATGTAAATATTGGATCGAATTAACATTGCTGCTAAAATATGACAAGCGACAGATAACGGGGAATCTGCGGTCCTCGTCGTTTGTTTCCTTAACATTTGGTCTTGCATGTAGACGAACTATCTTATAGCGACAAACATAAATATAAATAAAACTCACTATTTTTTAGTGGTATAATTTCAATCGGCCTTCGTATGTTAGAAAATGTGTTGTATCAATTTCCTGGTTTCCCTTCTAACCATTTGGTGCGTGACGTGTCTGATGGGTTTATAGATCTTACCTTTTGTAGCCAATCTACTATTCATTCTACTGGTATGTTGGTTCAGTTTTCTTCTTATTATTCTTCTAAAATCGGCCCATTTGTTGCTTCAGTTATTCGTTTGAATATATTATTTCGACACTTCTCTCAGTACCATATGTTAAAAGGTATGAACCCATACATCTTTTGCAAATTCATTCATTCTACGTCTTCTATTAAGCGTCATAAAGGCGTTATGACCGAGGTTTAGTGTGTTGATGGAGTTTTTTAAAACCTTTTTTCTTTGAGCATGAAAGCGTAAAGATACGTGCTTGTCCATTCTATAAAGGCTAATGATCATCTGTTCATTACACTACAAACGTATTTAATGACACGTGAATAGTTAATAGACTAACCTCAAGAATAAACGAATATATATATTTGGTGTCACCATTGCAATGAATCGCATTACTCGTACTTCATACGTGTGACTACCGCCTCACCCTCCGCTCCTAATCCCTATTGACTCCGCGCGTCACGTGGGCGCCTCGCGTCGGTCACTTAATCTAGTATTTATGCGAGTTTAGGGTGGCTGCGCCACGAGCCCCTCCATTGTTTGCCTCGACTGACTTCGCAAAAAGGCAATAATGTCGGGATTAAATTTACACTTCCTTTACATAATCCCCTTTGAGTGTGGGAGAGAAATTTTCCCTCGCCGCCGTCCGTGCTTGTGCGTGCGTGCGCGAGGGGAAATCGAGCGGGAATCTAATGCGACAGGTATGACTTGTATGACCGAAGCTAAGTTTAAGATTTCCAATTACTCTTTACCCATTTTTTTCTGAGCCATCTGAGAGTCCAATCTATAATGGATCCAAGAGACTACTTTCTAGCTGTACATATGCAGAGTATACAGCAACTAGCTGCTAGGAAGGTACCTAAGAATCCTTAGAAAGGAGTCCTTAACGTCCCCTGTCATTATCCTACTTTGTTATTTTCTTTCGTCCCTATTGTTTTTAAGATTTTCAAGAGCGTTTTGATCCAGATTTTTGTGGATCCCGTTGGATTTTTCTTACACATGAAATGAGATCGATCGTGCCTAAGAGACGACGTTCCGTTATATTCCGTCAGGTACAAATATTTTTTGGTACAATTCGGTCCCCGTTTTTTTTCCGGCCAATTTCATCCTTTTTTAGAAACAAACGAAGGATGCCCGGCATCCGAGCCAATTGTCACATCGATTAATTGACGTTTCAATAACGAAGGACGTCGGAAAGTTGATGAGGGTAGAAAAGAAATTGAAAAAAAGTCAACTTCTCTTCATATCGACATTAATTGGCTGTCAAAAAAGAATGCGCGCGGTCGTTTAAGTTTGGCCACGGACGATGACGACGGACGATTGTTAAGAGTTAAAAGACGAATCGATGGGCACACCTGAATTCATTGTTTCACCAAACGACTGATTTTATTGTCGAATCGTTACAGTTTCCCATAAC
The DNA here is from genome assembly GCA_963576515.1 of Cryptocephalus primarius. NCBI lineage: Eukaryota > Metazoa > Arthropoda > Insecta > Coleoptera > Chrysomelidae > Cryptocephalus > Cryptocephalus primarius. The sequence continues at coordinate 2,772,703 of OY754945.1, read as the reverse complement.
GCCTATTTAATTTATAACGATCTCGTCGACTGCCCCGATGATTTAAACGCTCCGTATATAACTCATTCAGTTAACAAAAGATGTCGTCATCTTTAACTCGATATTCCCATGAAAACAGTCCGTGTTTAAAAAAAAAGTAATAATAAACACTTTCAATGGCCCTAAGAGCCCTTTGTGTTTGCCCAAGAGAGAGTATTGTTGGCGACACTTAAAAAATACAGAAAGGAACGTAGCACAGTCTTTTGTCGAAGACAGTAGTCGAGATGAAATATAAATAGTGGGCGAGAATGTGACAGGTTTCGCAACCGCCTCCCTACGTAGGGGTCCTTAGGGACTCGGTGACAATATTAATCATAAAAAATATGTCTAAACGTTTTAATAGACCTCGAGTTGAATGGGTGTCGATTGTATTCAATCCAGAAATTGCTGTTTATATAGAAAGGTTTATATTTGCCTGTTGTATCGAATTAACAGGAATTCTCGTGTTTTACTATAGGGTGTTCGGAAAATACAGGAGCACAGATTATCCAGAGAACCAGTAGCTACAAGGGCCTACTGAAATGGGGCATATCTGTTTTAATAAGAAATTACACCGTCTTAATTGATTTCTGATCCTAATCTCAAAATGATAACGATTTCATAAAAAGTTATGATTCAGCAACTATTTCTATACAAAAGTAATCTGTAATCTCGATGAAATGTGCCGTTTCCAAGGAAATCTATCGTAAATGGTATCGCCAATCATAATTATCACTAATACACACTGAAAAATTTGACACCTGTCTCACCACCAATTAATTTTAATTGTTATTACCTGCTAATTGGCGTAGATACTTTAAAAATAGAGGAATACTTGTTTTCAGTTTCATTTAACATTTTGTTTCTGAAAGATATTCAATTAAGCTTCCTAATTATTCAATTGAGTCAGTTTAACTCCTTATGGAAGTCTTTTGTACTAAAGTATGCTTCGTATAACTAATTCTATTTAACCACTGGAAACTCTGGAAAATCTGTCCGAGCTTATAAATTTTTGAGTAGAGCTTCATGAACAAAAACATCAGCTTAACATAGAACTTAACTTATCCCTTAAACGAAGGGCTTTAATTAATAATCTAATACATAAAGAACGTCCTTATATATGTGTGATTGTATATCCAGATGTTTACTCGTTTTCCGATTACCTGGAAACTTAAAACTTTGCACGCTCGAGTAGACCCGAAAAATTAAGAAAACCGAGAATTTTTCCTATCAGCGTGTGGAAAATAGAATGAAATTTGGTTTGGTTCATTTTATTTCGAGAAGATACTTTAAGTTCTGCAGTTATACCTTGGATTGAAAATGTTTAAAAACCCCTATTTTCCATTTTCGATGTGGTGGAAATAGGAGCGAAATTTATTGAACACTCCTATCTCGAGAATTTTTTCGAAAAAATCGTTCGAAAACACGTTTTAAAAAATTGCACTTGTTGGTCTTACTTTCAAAGTATCTACTTTCAAACTGTAATTCAGAAAAAATCCAATATATCTGCTAGTCCACATTGTTTCCTTGATGGACTGGACTATAACGTATGTACTTATCTAGATACGCGAGAGAATGCGTCTTTAAATTACGCCATAAGAATCTACTGGTTACATAAAACTTACTTTTTTTGGGATATTTTCCACTGACAAAGTCGAGTGCGATAAAAACGCGTCGTAAAAAAATGAAACTCGTTTAACGTACTATTAAAGTACTGAACTGGATTGAAAAGGACGTAAGTGTGGGCCGACGACACTTCAAACGACATAATCTCGACGACAAAGTCGGCACAAATGTTACAACAAAGTAACAAATCCACACAAAGGCAATTCCGAAGGCTCAAACGTGAAATAGGAATTTGGGCAAGTGACAGAGTTTTTTAGTATAGAAAAGAGTAGGTAATAACTTCTAAAATGAACCCCAGAACTCTGTTTTCGTCATTTCTTATCATTAGGCGTGTAGTATAACAGGCACAATTGGCGCCTATTGGTAGATGTGATAAAGGGGCAATTTCATACAAGAAGAAGAATCGGAAATGATCACATAAAGCAGTCTATTGATCGTAACCAATCAGTGATCGGACAATAAGAGGGTCCCAGGATGGAATTTACTCGTCCATTCACAAATCGACAAAACGTCCTCCGTGCGATTTTATCATCAGGTCGAACGACCCATCACTATGGTAGCAAGTAGGTATGGAAGTGGATGTAATTCGTCATATAAAGAAAGCGGCTTTAACGTATACAATTAATATAAAACATTAATCCTCTGTCTAATTCTTCATTGTCGTTTTCTTCTTTTCCTTTCGGTGTATTCCATGACAGATCTCCTCAACATCCGTCTCGCTACCGTGCCCGGATTAATATTTATGTCTCTTTGCCCCTTATCGGCACAAACTGATCTAGAATGCTGAACTAGGTGTACATTAATCATTTTGTCAAATATAATTATCGGGGCGATCTTATTTTTATCGTTAACTCGGTTAACGTTATTTAATTTCGGTACCGACGACGCATGCGGAGCTCATTAAAAAAACGGGGAAGCGGATAAACCCGTCCCACCCGTTCCTCGTCCAACTATTTTATTTTATCGGCGACGATTTAACATCAACGATGCCAATAAAGTATGATAATTATGAAATATCAATTAAGAGAGACGACGAGATTCTCGCGGGACGGGGAATCGGCATCAGTAGCTAAGCCATCGTTTTGTAACTATTTTCTGATAAGGCCTTAATTGATGGTGTCAACCCTAAATAATACAGTGTGATTCACAGAGGGGTGCCAAAGAGGAGAGGGATTCGATCCCGTGGTGGCGATTGCCTTATCTAAGCGGCCAGAAGTAGAGATTAACTTCACCCTCTGCGGCACCCCCTTGGAATGCCCGCAGCGGCGTAGGGAATGGGAGAAATCGAAAAGAAATATTCCATTAATACGGCTCGATCATTCTCGAAACTGTCATATTTCCACGACGGTGGACCGGTAACATAAATAAATAATAATAAAATAAATACGGACAATGTCGGCTGCTTGGGGATTTTAAAGAAAAGATGGAAAAGAGAAAGAGAAACGGACATCAGCGGAGAGCTCCGTATCCTCGGTCCACGTGATCTTTATACATAAGAAAAAAGAGATGAAAGAAAAGAGAAAGCGAAAGAGAATCTTAAATTCACTTCCGTCTCGTCTCGTGACGCTTTTTTACTGAATTACTCCTCAGCCCGTAACCTTCCATACGAAAGCTTTCCGATAATGAAAATGAAATGAATGTTTGAACCTGACGTTTATTTATCTACCACGTGTTGCGTACGCGCGCGCATAATATCCCAAATTTTTCAATCGTTTGATTAATTAATTGACAATTTAAGGCAATTAACGAACTTGGAAATTTTTATCAACAACACAGGACGTAGCGAAAAACCTCAGCTTTCACATGAATGTGTGAACATCTTGCAATAAATAAATTATACAGTAAATTGTGTTCCTAACTATTTCGCATTATAGAATTGGAAAATATGGCCAATGCTTCGAAAGGAAAGGATAAAATTGTCCAAAATAATTACGGAAAAAATAGTCATGACTTTGAATCCGCTGATCATACGAATATTGCTTTGAGATGAATTCAAAGGAATGATTTCAAAAAATTACCGAATTCTGAATCAGGATTTTTGTATTCAAATGTTAGCTCAAGCTCTTGAATATTCTTGAACTAACTTTGTCTAAGTGAAACCTACTTCTTGGAATATAAACACCCGGAAAAACGTTTTTGATGGCCAAGTGTATAGTCATTTCGACATCTACATAGATATATTCAGGATGAAATATGTATTTCGATGTTTTACAAATATCTAATAGTAAGTATAGGTGGTGACAAGAAAGATAAGCGGCCGAAGCATATTACTTTATGACTTATTTACCAATAAATCTTCAGGCGTTTCACAAAATGTCCCTCGTGAGGACGAATCAAAACGTCTCATTTTCTTAGAAAGAAGATAACCCCCTTTTTGTTGCTGTTGTAGAGTATTAATTGTGCAATATTTACAATTAGAATTGTTTCCATTTTTTTAAACTACTTGTTTCTAATAAAGTGTTCGTTATTTATTGAAATTAGGAGTTATTTCTTTAGAAATAAACTGTGTTTATATTTTGATACAATTGCTAATGTACATTGTGTTCGTTTCTTGGAAGTTATGCTTTGACTTTCTTATGTAAAATAGTAATTTTTATTAGTGGCACGTTGAAAGCAGCATTTGGACGTTATGTTCCATGTATTCCAAAATATGAATTTTTCCTAAACATTAATTATTTTTTAATTCGAACATAGTATAAATAATATATTGCAAATTAATTAAAAAGTATGAATTAGTATTGAATGAAAATGCAATCAAAAAAATAAATAAATAAGCCTTAATTTTGCAATATTTGCAACATTGTAAATTCATGTTTACACCAAGTTTAGAAATGTATAGCCAACATTTTGAGGTGATTGTATTTAATAAAGATTTACTAAATTTACTGCAATAACATGGGTACGTTCCATGTGCCAAGGCAATGAGCCAAAGCACCAAACACCTCATTGTATCCTTATAACAGCGAGATAAATTTATCTTATTTAGTCTATTTGACTTTCCCATGTTTTGTGAAGGTAGTTGAAATAAGTAGAACTATTCGAAATCGTCCAGAAGTAAATCAGGTATGAAAAAGTGACACCAGCCGTTCATCCCATGCTTTAGCATTTTATCCTCCACATATTCTTTTGACAAATGTTTTATACAGTAAGTGTTTTGCCCCCCCTCGTCATAATTCTTTATTGCTGTGAAATCCTGGTGACAGACATTTGCCCCTTTGTATTTTCGTAATGCTTTGCGTTTGGAGTTCTTGCAAATCAATTAAAACTATTTTTACTTGCGATAAAATACTCAAATTTCCAGACTCCAAATAAAAACCTCGAATGGACCCAACAACGTATTCCTCCCAACAAATTTCTCTATCTAGCTCGCATTTGATTTATCAATATCCGAACTTTCAGTATTAACCCCCCGTGTTATCTGGTGCAATCCCATCCCTCGTTAAAACGCTGCCTCATTTCACTTCCGATATCGGAACGGATTTACTGTGAGAACCGGCCAATTAAACAGTAATACGAAAGCAATATGTCCTTAATGAAATTCTCCGCGGTCCGCCGACTTATTTCCAAAACAAACCATAAAAATTCGACACGCGCAGTCTCCTTCGAATACCCAAAGAAAATCGTAATAGATCGTGTCGAATTCGAATATGCGCTGGGGAAACGACTTCGGTACGAGGGGAATATTTGAAATTCTTAATTAAGGCTTTAAAGAGCTGAAGGAAACAGATGACCCAAGTTTCATTTTCCGTAAGCCACTCGGAAAACGAATATTTTAATTGGATTCAAGCGATTTGCAGGAGAAATGGAAATTTACAGACATTCTTTTAAAAAGTGTAGGTGTTAGTGTAGTAAAGTGTGGATGATGATGGAATGGCCACGTTTGAAATTTGGTTTGGTATACTTTAAACAAAATTGGAAAGTACTGAAAATGTCGTGCAATAATCATTGAGGACAAGTAGATTTAAATTTAATCTAAATTTGTGAATTTTAAAAGTAATTCATTTAATAAAAGTGAATTCATTTTTGTAAAACAGAACCAAGTGGATTTTTATTGTGGTCAAGCTACTGCAATTAATACACAATTATTTTTGATAACCAGCTTAATACCACTTTTCTCTCATTTATCTCATTCTGTGTTACGTAACTGGAACTATTATAATTATGGTAGATATTCTTCTCGCGCCCCTCGTACACGTCGAATTCGGAGATGAGGCCTATTCGTATTCGACGGCCGGAGCGTTGATAATTTTATTGCCCCCGGTGTCGTCCGATTAGTATTAAGACACGCGCCTTCGCCATACCATTTTCTTAATTTATGGCCGTCGATGCTCTTTGTGTTCTACCTTTTGTATCGCCAGTTCCCATACTGATGATACGCTTTTAATCGCTCTGCGATCGTTTTTGTTTCTCCCCCTCTCGTTGCACTCCCGTTTCGTTTTTTTATTTTTATAAATTTCGCGTTCTGCGCTCGGTCAAGCTCATCCCGGATCCATATTCATGACGTCGGAGGTTCCCACCAGTCGGACAGATGGTTGACAAACTAGTTTCAAAATTTTTTTCCAGCGAAATATATTTAAGTATATACAATTAATTAATGGAACGGTGGATGTAATTTGTAGAAGCGGTCAGTAGAGCTGCGGGGATCCATCGTCATTGGATTAGAACGTTTGTGGCTAGGTGCTAACCCAATTACAGATTGTATTAGATACGGGTGTTTTGGTATGGAATAACGTCCAAAGGGGTTTTTATTTTTGAAACGAAGAAAATTCCTTGTAAAATAATACATTTTTTTAAACTAATTGATCCAGCCAAACTTTACCAATCAGTCAAGGCTTTCTGGCCAATGAGACGACTAGAATTTTCTTTTTCACAGTTAATATCAAGTTGTAAAACCCTCTCTTATACCCATTTCCTCAAGAGTAGCTAATATAGAAGCTCTTATTATTTTGAATACCATTTTGGTTTTTAGGAAAGTACATAATTGAAAATGGTCTCTACTAAGATAGCCCTTTCTTCAGAACCTATTAAACAAGTACATGGTTTTCAATTTCTCAATCACTACGTGAATTACATTTTCTCGGGCATCTTCGATCCTACCCAAGGCTGACAACCGTCACCAGTATTTTCCTGAAAAAAAAAATATCTTTCAATTTTCCTCCATTCCTACAGGAAGCCAAATAACCCTCCTCTTAGCCCTCCCCATTTCCTCAAGAGTATCCAATACAGAAGTTCTTATTATTTTGAATACCATTTTGGCTTTTAGGAAAGTACATAATTAAAAATGGTCTCTACTAAGATAGCCCTTTCTTCAGAACCTATTAAACAAGTTCGCCAAGTATACGTGAATTACATTTTCTCGGGCATTTTCGATCCTACCCAAGGCTGACAACCGTCACCAGTATTTTCCTGAAAAAAAAAATCTTTCAATTTTCCCCTCATTCCTACAGGAAACCAAATCAAACCTCCTCTTAGCCCTCCCCATTTCCTCAAGAGTATCCAATACAGAAGTTCTTATTATTTTGAATACCATTTTGGCTTTTAGGAAAGTACATAATTGAAAATGGTCTCTACTAAGATAGCCCTTTCTTCAGAACCTATTAAACAAGTACATGGTTTTCAATTTCTCAATCACTACGTGAATTACATTTTCTCGGGCATTTTCGATCCTACCCAAGGCTGACAACCGTCACCAGTATTTTCCTGAAAAAAAAAATATCTTTCAATTTTCCCCCATTCCTACAGGAAGCCAAATAACCCTCCTCTTAGCCCTCCCCATTTCCTCAAGAGTATCCAATACAGAAGTTCTTATTATTTTGAATACCATTTTGGCTTTTACGAAGCACATAATTGAAAATGGGCTCTACTAAGATAGCCCTTTCTTCAGAACCTATTAAACAAGTACATGGTTTTCAATTTCTCAATCACTACGTGAATTATATTTTCTCGGGCATTTTCGATCCTAACCCAAGGCTGACAACCGTCACCTGTATTTTCCAGAAAAAGAACCCTTATAATTTTCCCTCCATTCCTACAGGAAGCCGAATAACCCTCCTCCCACCCCTCCCCGTGCCCCGGCATCATCCCTTTCCTAGCATCGCCCAGGGAGATATTATTCTTCTCGCTATCTCCGCCGGATCAGGACGTCAACTTGCGAAGAGAAATAAAACCGAAATAAGCAAGGGAGTATCCATAAATCCTGGAGGATAACATCGATTCCCGAAGCTCACCTCTATATATATGTTTTGCGAGGAAGGACCTCGTCGATATCGAAAAGAGTCCAAATTTAAAATCATATTTTCCGTTGTAGAAAAATCGAGGTAGGGGCCCTTCGAAGGGCGGAGGCGGGTTAAGAAAAATGAGGAAATGTCGGGAAATAAATAAATTATACCTCGTCGAAAACGAAGAAGGCTCATCGTACTCGTAAAGCAGAGTGTGAGAGATATCGAGAGGAGAGATTATTTTTAATTGAATAATTACTGTCATATAATTAAAATTAATTAATCGGGCGTCAGGGATGAGCCCAAAAAATAATTACCTGCGCATTAAAGAGATACATAGGGGTATAAATGGCTGCGCCATCCCCTGTTGTTAGAAGTGTAAGGTAAAGATTAACATATGTCTACATAATACCAGTTTCGATAAAAGACAAAATATTTATCAAATTTTCAATGGGGTGCTATTGATGCTTAAGGGTTATCAAGGATCAGAGTGCTAAGGACTTAATTTGATTTCTATGACTACTTATAATAATCTTTCCTGTAGTGGCATGCTTAAAGCACTTGGTTAAGGTTTTTTACCATTTCTTTATACTTCATCAAGTTTATTTAATTTTGTTTAAAAAAATTGAATTGTTTCTAAGCGCAACATTGAGACTGAGTTTTGAGCAAACACCAGTGTTTTAATGGGTGCCACAGAAACGCCATAAATAAATTGTTGGTAGATTGTACAGATGTACATGTTTGGAGATAACAACTTAACTTCCCCTAGTTTTCGTAGTAGGGTAGTTTGTGATTTTCTCGACCCCCATTTTTCATTTTGTTTAAAGTCGCAGCCGGATGGCATTTACTACATTTTACCTAAATCGCTGTAGCCTACCTCCCCCCCCCCCGATTTTTGATCCGTTTTATTTTCCATTCGGGCGGAATTTCGTTATTGCGCCTCTGGCGGCTATCGCGAGTCTCGCCTGGAGGGGGAGTATATTTTTATTTACGGCAACCCTTTTTTCCGGATATTTTCCGTTCTCTTCGCCATAATTCCGGGACAGCAGCAGCAGTAGCAGCGGAATGCCCCTGCTCTCGTCCTCTCCCTGTCTCTCTCTCTCTCTCTCTCTCTCCTTCTATTTCTCTCTCGCCCGCCTGTACACCACCAACCGGCATTTATGTGAACGAATAAATCAGTGGTGCTTCTGGCAAATTTATGGCCGAGATAAAGTCACCCGGAATCGGGAGCTTTTTATGGTGCGCGATCCCGGTGTCGTAAAATCAGGGGCGGCGGCGGCGGAGGGGCCGGGGAGGACAGGGATCCCCCTGCGAGGGCGGGAGAGAGAGGGAGGGAGGAGGGCACGGATGTCCGAGAGCGATGCTTTTCGAACCGGGTTTATCTTTGCATTTTTACATTTTTCTCGCAGACTTAATTCGAATCGAGACGCTCCGGACATCGATCGGGGGTATGAAAGAGTACGAGTTTTCATTGATCCTACTCAGGTTACTATTCGTAAGATAGGGGTACCATGGGGAATATTTTTGTTAACATATTGTTCTACCTACTGCAGATACAAAGGAGATACACAACGTAAGCTAGATAAACCATCGAAGTCAACATACTATAGTTACAGAATATAGAAGTGATCAAAGTCCTAAAAGGAAGGAAGTGACGAGATATGGTGACATCAGCAACGAAATGATTAAAAAAGTATTAAATAAACAAACCAAATATTATATCAGATGGAAATAATATGGAAATATTAACGGTTGTCTGAGGAATGAAGGGGTAAAAATATACTCTACGGCCTGTGAGACTTAACAGATTCCAGTGGTGGGCAAAATAGAGTTTTGCTCCAGTGTCTTCATAGATCCATGTCACATGTTCTATAACGTCCATCAACTATAATTGAAAGGGTGAAAAATGTACGGAAAATATGATCAGACAGTGTCGAAAAGGCCGCGGGAAATCTCGTCCAAGGGATAACAGATATTAACTACATGTTTTTTTTTGTCGACGGTTGAAGGTTTATAAGTTTAAAAAATAAATAATAGTGTTGTTATTTCTACGTAAAATGTATATGAGAGCTCTTATTCTACATATAACGAAATCCTGTGAATTTCATAATAACCCAGTCTATAGAGGTTTTTTGTAGATAAAATTTGACAGCAGACGGACCAAAAAACTTTGTTTAAGATGGATTAAAGATGATAAAAAGTTCAAAATCTAGACAAATCTGAGCTTCTGCGGATTTTTAAACAACAAAAATTTAAAAAAATAGGTCGTTCTTCAGATTTTTTAGCATAGCGTGAAAATTATTGATGGAAATGCAATACGTTGTACAGACGATTTGTAGGGAATTAAAAGGCCTTCAAAATGAGCGTTTCTAAAAGGTGATCGGAAAATTTTTCACCGCGAAAACTTGGAAAAACCGTTAAAATGGCCCCATTTTTATAAAAATTCACAGCTTTGCCCAGTTTAAAGCTGAAGCGCTAATTTTGCATGAAATATTAGGGTATTATGTCTACTTTAAGCATGCAAATGTTGGATGCTGTAGGATGAATAGTTTTTACACAATTGCGATATTAACAATATACACCGAAATCTTACAAAATTCGGCGTATTTACTGAAATGGGTCGATTTTAATTTTTCAAACGGTTTTTGAAAGAGAACGTTAAAACCTACAACTTGGCTATCTTGGATTTTCACATACTTTCGGAGAAAAGTGCGAAAAATGGCCTGGAATATTGTGCGAAACGCGCGATTTCCCTTTTCGAGCTGAGTAGTGGGGGCTTCAAGCAGCATAAAACAGTATAGTTGCGCAATGTTTGAGGCCATTTTTCAGCTCCGCTTTGTCTAGATTTTGAATTTTTATCATCTTTGATCCATTTAATCCATGATCTTTTGATCCATTTTTAAATTTTATCTACCAAAACAGCTTTTTTTGCTCTATAAACTGGGCTATAATACTACATTCCATAGTGTACTATCGCATTCTGGCTTTAACCAAAACGTACAGGGAACTTTCCGATTAGGATAATCTAATCCTGGAATGACGGTTTTGACAGGTCCGGACTTTCAAATCTCCCGTCGTAATTTTTAACAAAAGTAAATAAATTTTTTTGTCGTCGGATACGGACCCCCGGCTCACTAAATCAATTACACGATATGTCGGACGGTGACGTCACACGACCATTTTATTCTTATCAGGGCAGTCACCAAAACAAATGCTATTCATATTACCGACGCTTATCAGTGCTCGTGCATGACTTTTTACCAGATAGGCTCGTTTCGGGGATGATGAGAGAGAGAGGGGGAGAGAGGAGGGAGGGGGAGCTTTTTATGGTGCCCCCGTTGATGCATAGATTACAAAAGGGGGGGCGGCGGATCCCCGACGCGGGCGTCCGCCTAACCACCAGCAACGATGAATATATTTTTAAATAAAATAATTTTATGTCATGAAATACTTGTGATTTTTTCTGGAGAATATTCAAGATTCATCGACTGTCTTTTTATTTAAATTTTCATTATTCCACGGTGGGATTTAAAGCGGGTTTTTACGACCGAATCACTTGCTTTTCGTAATATTTATGGTGATTTAGAGACAAATTTCGACGTGATTCGATCTCGACTATCGTCAGAAACGTCGTTTGTACTTTTATTTTAATTTATTTCTTCATTTTTTTAAGACCATCCGGAATGGTCGTTTTCCAATATCGTCCTATACGAATCTCGGATTCTTCTTTTTCCCCGGGTCTCTTCTCGCCGCCTAGTTCGAATTACCGACGTTTTATCGCCCATTAGAAGTCGTTAAATCTGTCTCGATGTCGGGTTTGTTTTAGATTCGTACGTTGTACGCCTAGGATTTTATATTCCCGATATATGCTTTATAATCCTCGTAAAAGTGTTGGGCTTTTTCCTCTCCTCCTGCTTATCTATGGCGAAAGCTAGGAAGGAAGGCGAGCGGGGAGGCGTTTAATAGCTAAATAAATTTTATCGACAATAAAAGAAATGTTTGATTGAATGCTTGCGTTAAGAGAACACCTTTTCGAAGTGGAGATGGTCAGATAACCTAAAAGAAAAAAACAAATACGCCGGGAACACGTCTTTAAGTTGCCCTTTCACGTTTCGATCGGCAGGATTCGGTTTAACCAACATAATTATTTGGACAGGTAAAGAAGAATAAGTGAAGATTTTGATGGTAAATACTGCGTTTTAGATGTAATTTTGAACATTTTTGGACACTTTTGGATTAATTTTGAGAATTCTGAAGAGTTCAGTGTTTCAGAATCCAAAAGAGTTGGAATTTTTGGAAATTCTGGCCCTGAGTTCATTTAAATTTGGTCAAAATGTATTGAAAGATTTAGAAAATTTAGAGTATTTTTGGGGAGTACAAATTATTTTCCACTTAAACTTACTGATTATTTACGAGATTCTATGAGCAATTTAGAAAATCCAAGAGTTCAAGCAGTTTAATATTTAAGACAATGCATAGGTGTAAAGGGCGAGCTGGGCAAAATTTTACATTGGAAAAAATTTGAGGTTTAATTAAGCGTGGAAAACTATTCCATAAGTCCTCAAAAATCCTCAGTTAATAGCCGACAATTTCGTATATTATTTTGGTTCAGTTTTCCAAAAATCTCTTTGATTTGATCGTAATTTTAAGTTTTTCCTTGTTAACACCTGAATAAGTACTTAGAGCTATAAAAAAATCTAAAAGAATAAACTGGTACTGACCATATTCCAATCATGTGATATGTACTAATTTAAGGGTGGTATTCAGAAACGTTCCTTAAAATTTTTCCCAAACTTAAGTGGTCACTTAAGTCAGATTTCCTATTCAGAAATGTTCCTTGGAATGAATTAATCTTAACTTAAAATAATTCTTAAGTATTTGTTAAGTAAGAAGGTTTCTACATTCACAAACTATCTTTAGTAAAGATTTTTCCTACATTTAAACATTATTTAAGAAATATTTAAGGACGCAAAATACCTCCCTTAAATACTTGAAGAAAACGACGCTTTTGATGATTTTTGGCATTTTCTGAATTTGTGACTGGATGATTCGATCTAGGCTAGAGGTAAAAATACAAATCATAATGATCGTACATTGATTATTAAATGCAATAAATGAGAAAGAATGCTTCAGCAGTTCCATATTTTAAATATCTAATTAATGACAAATCCTATAACAAAATCGATCCAAAAAGGGGTAAACATTGAGATTTTCGTGAAATACCATGAAATTTACTTTGTAAAAGGTAACGGAGAAAAAATGTTTTTTGAGGTGCCAAGGTAGGCAGAGGAATGGGGTTACTGTGGCAGATGAGGGATTTCTTTAAAGTTGTACCCTTACTCATTGTAAAATAAATACTTTTTTGCACGTACATTACGTTTCATATTCATGTAAAAATTACATGCACGCCGAATTTATGATTTTCAAAAAATTGCCAACGAATGAAGTTGAATATTTACAATCAAGAGGGGTCAAAGTTTTACGAAATACAGTAAAAATCATTGACAAAGCAGGTTGTTCCAACCAATTCATATGCTGTTCAATAAATAAGGGTCGATTCGTACCTTCAGTACCCTACTTGTGTGCCAGTCGTTTTTCAAGGAATTATTGTTTTAATAAATATCGGGTTGTATGCTTGGCATACTGACTATTATCGTTTATTTATATTTTACAAAGAGAAAATTCATTTTCCAGCAGATGTTCCACCGGGACGCTTTAATTTATGATGAACATTAATCAGTACATGCCAAAAGACCGTAAGCCTGAAGGGCCAATGTATTACAATCACGGTGGATTTGGGTACGGTGTGCTGGCGCTCTGTGCACTCTATTGTACTTCAACTATCGACTATTTAAACCTGAACCTGCCGTTTAAACTCCAATTGCCCTATTCGAGCCCGATTTCCCACCGCTTCCAGGAATAAAACCGTTATCCTTACTCCTCCCGAGATAAATCGTTAACTTAATTCCCGGCGAAGTATCAAGTTAAGGGAGGGGTGACGTTCCCCGTACAGCTCGCCGGAGCGGGATGAAATCGGGGATTAGGGGTTGCATTAAAGTCCGGCCACCACGCCGCTCATTGTGGTGGTTACTGGTGTGAAAGTGAAACTGCAGACGGGACGGCGACGCCGCCCCCATACACACACACACACACACACATACACAACCCCCTGCGAAACCTTTAAACGCAGTCCCCCGTTCCCGTGTAAACGGATTAAGGGTCGCTTCATTTGTCGGGCATACGGCCGCAGGATTCGATGGACAATTGCCCAGTGGAGCGGAGGGAATAAACGGAAATTGGATGCAGTGAATATAAGAGGAGGATAGATACGTTTTTTGTATTTACAATGAAGTATCCCAAATATGTTTTTTTAAATAGTTGCATTACATTTTCGCTTAGCAAGTGGCCTTTAAATTTAATGTTTTTTTTGCTATGACAGCACATTACTCCCATAAGAACGACATTTATCAGAACAATTAAGAGTTCGTATCTACATTTCATATCTTCTTTCGTCCCAATATGGAAGCATTTCACGAACGTGCTCTCCTAATGTCACTAACATAGTTACTCCGAAACACCCTGCAGATTATTCCTAAGAGATGAACGATGTGATAAAATTCAATTTACTTTCTCCCTATACAGAGAGTTTTCCTTTAACTTTGTCTCGCGTACATCTTCACGAGAGCACGGGTACTTACTCTAATCATATTTATGGAACATTAACTTACGGATTTACCGTTCTGGCTCACAACGTTAAACTGTTCAGGCTCGAATAATTTGCATATTTAGAATACGGCATTTCTGAAATTTTGTTGTTATCTACAATCTAAGGTTAAAGAATAAAAAAAAGTCTTTCGACTTTATAAGTGATCGAATGTAAGGTCAAAACTGATTCACAGATCCGGTGTGGGTTTGCAAATTTTGCTTTTAACGTTTGTCAAATGTCAAGATAATCACAGAAGTATTTGTAATTTCGTTTGTATATTTTATTAGAGTGCTTTTGTTTCATATTTGTCAGTCAAAACTGTCAGATTTAAAAATATTTTCTCTTTTCTGGATAAGTGACAAAATATTATAGTTTGGTATGTTAATAATGGAAAAAGCGGAATATTTTAACAATATTTTGCTATTTTTGGTTGCCTTCAATGAGAACACTCGTAATAGCCCAATTTTTCCATTTACTATCAATACTTGTTGCCCATACAAGCGCATATTAACATTAGATGAACAGATTTAACTTGTGAATAATAAACATGGATACTATACAGAGGGATATCAAGTTGTATAGGCCACGGGCCGTAAAACGTTCATTTTTTCTGGTGAAAATTATACTGCTGCTTGAAACTATAAGTTTCAATTTGTTATAGTTTATAACCTCACTTTGACGCGATCGTTAGAATCATAGAAACAGAAATAATCTTCCATAGACCGGTTCGTTATTCACGATTTGCGCAGTCGCAAGAACTTTTACCTTCTTAAGTGCTCCTTGGAAGAGGCAAGAAGATTTTGTAACTATCTCCTCCACCAAGGCCTCCTTGAGTATTCTCTAAGTGATAGACTATAGATTTGCCCATCAAAAAGCCACGTTAAGTCACTTGGTGATGATTTTCCTAAAAGGGATGACAAAAACGTTATTTAATTGTAGCCAATTTTCTCAGGCATTACTGTATGTAAATAAACCTATTAAGTGGGCTTAAAAGTCGTGGAAAAATTGCACTTATCCCGAATGTCAAATCGGCATCAAAAAGCAATAAAGTGCGCCCGAATCGTCGTAATTTCGGTCAACCTAACAGTTGTGCAACCGCCCCGCTTTAGCGTCGCGACGCCGCCGCCCGCTGTGCGCGTCTAATAACCCACCACCCCCGGCGGGGGGCGACTTCCACCCAGCCGCGACCCCCTCGCGTCCTCCGGGACACATTTCCTTCGATATCACTTGCACTCGAATTTTATTTGGGTAATTTACCCGCTGGAAACAACCACTTGATTATAGATTACTTTTCAGCTCCGCGATTTAATCGACGGCTCGATTCGGCACTGTCATCGGGGATTTTACTTCTGAATTGTCTATTAGGGAGGGTGGATTAGTGTTAGGTGGCGAAGGGAGGAAAAAGGACTCGTAGGGGATTTAGCTCGGATGAGGAAGAATCATAAAAGAAAGGGAACTTGAAGTTACTTACGGAACACAGCTTTGTATACTCAGTAGTTACTAAAATATATTATCGTCGAGCCTTACTTAACTGATAAAACTTATGCAGATATGAAACACTCGAAAAGTACAATAAACACGACGGGTGATATCGAGCTACCGAGCGAAGGATCTTTTACAAAAGTGTTTTATATCCACAAAACATTAATAGGTCTACTACGAGGGTATTGGAACAGTCTCTATAGACAGAGAGAAGGAAATTCAAGCTCAAACACCTCCCTATAATAGTAATAGTCCTTCACCCCTAGACACCACCCGTGCTGTTTATTGCACTTTTCGAGTGTTTTAGCTCCTCGAAACTTAATTCTATATACACTATTTCGGGATATAGACGGGCCTAAAAGGAAACGAGTTTATGTCTCGTTGAATCCTTAACGTCATAAAGTCTCGTTATGTAATTCGTGGTAAGTGTTGTGAATCAATTTAAGAATCATTAACTCCGACAGATGATAGTGATTATCGGCAGTAATCTGATAGCTAACTAGTACCTAATG
>OY754945.1:1265872-1374081 GCA_963576515.1 Cryptocephalus primarius | reverse complement strand
GCAGCTTGTTAATAGAATTTTTTGTGCGCCTGGTATAAACACCGCTTCATTCGTAATTTCGAGTTATTTAAGTTTTTATTGGTAACGAAAAAACGAACCGAAAAAATTCTAAGATTGCTTTAAATTTTTTTAATTTATAGAGCTACCATAAGAGGCTGCTTGTGACAGTTAGAGTACTTATACAGAGTTTTCGTCGAAGCCCTGAATTGAGGTTTATCCCCATTTCCAAGTGTGAAAAGTTGTATTGAGTAAATTTTACGAATTAATGAGTAAATCGAAGTTATTTAAAAATGCTACAGAAAACTTTGTAGAATTTCCAATTGCATTTAAAACTGGTTTGTTCAACAGTGCTTTCCTAATGACTTCTTCAACTTCTGTAAAGTTGTACTAAAAGTATCTTGAAATTAGCAGTACTTGTAAGAGATGAAACAACTCTCGATTATTTATAGTGCAGTCAAAATACGAAAAAGCATCACATTTCAATTTGACTGGAGTAAGGACAGAATGGACAGAAATACAGTTTTCCTCATTTCCGGTGGATTTTCCAAACATTTTCTTTCATACAATCCATATTCTTTCATGTAAGCATCAGGGGTGAAAAGTTTTTGAGATGCATTATTGTAAAGTTCACATAAAGTTTTCCTGTACTGAAATTAAGTTTCAATTACAGACTTGTAGTAGACTTGGGTTAATAAATCAGGAGTGAATTTGAAGAATTGAAGAAAATTATGACAACGTTGAAAACGATCCTTTTACACATTCACTAAATATTTATATGCCCCTTATCTCCACTTGAAAACTACTTTATGGTAGTTCTGGGACAAAATTTGCAGTAAAACTGTCTATAAGAAAATCACTAGTGTTTCAATTCATAACTAAATCCGATATATGTAGTTTCTGTTATTACTGAAAAATTTTTCAAAATTTTTCGTAAGGCACTTTCAAACAGTTGCTGGTGTGTTGAACCACACTGTATATTAATTTTTCCATAAGCAGGCACACTTTATTAAATATTAATGGAGTTGTGCATCACACTGTATAATTATTTTGTAATCAACATACATACTCTACCATTGATATTACTGAAAAATTATGTTGTTAATCAATAACACTGTTCAATGTGACAGTTATTTTTCTAATTAAATCCTCGTCGTTGTTGCTTGTGTAAAAAATCGTGACATACTTTCGTCATCTGTTCACAAGTTTTTTTGTCGGAAAAGACGTTATTGCGCATATCTAAATTTTCTTTCTATTTTACTTTCTTGTGTTTTTATGAGTCGAACCATGGAGGATAGAAGGGTGGTGGTGTTTTCTAAACTTTTAAGGTAGGATGATTTTGTGAATATTGTCACAAGAACACTTTTTAATTTGTTTTTTTGATTTGGCGTCCAATTGTTTTCATGAAAGGGCAGAAAAAGATAGTCAAAAATATTTAATGGATGCGCATTTTAACGCTCCATTTTTTTTAAATGCAAGATGCTTAGATTATTTAATATATGGGGTGATTCTATAGTATTCACTGCGTTAAACACTATATTTAAAAGGTCTACAATTTTATTTAATATTAGAAATGCATTATATGCTAATAAAGCTTTCCTAACTCTTAATTAAGACGAAAAAGTTACGTGCAACATCAAATTTAAAGCCAAACCAACCGAACGTTAAAATTAATTAAGGGCGCACCAGATATAATTAAAATACATAAATTCACCCGCGAAAACTGTCGTTTTTGGAAGTGACGGACAGAATTTCCTCCCTGCGATTAACTTTAACATCCCGTGCTTACGCTCGGACACTCAAAGGGAATATGTAAAGACAAATCTTCCATAAATAAAGAAACATCTCACCTCAACGCCTGCAGGGAAGACCTCGAGGCCCCGCTGCCGTGTCCGTCGCTCGCAGGGCCCGACCTGAGTTTCATCACGACGACCCTCACTATGTTTATGAGGAAGAAAAGGTTCAGCAATATCGTGGCCGCCACCGGGATCTGGTTGATGATCTCGAATCGGGAATCCTTTATCCAACACCTAGAAAGAATGAAATTACCATATCTTGTCCGCGGCGCCTCGGGAAAAATTTAAATATTGTAGATAGTACGGGCTAGTCGGGATTTCCCTCCCTCGAGGTTTAAATTTCCATATTAGTTGTTATGTGCATGACGTGTATGTAATGCGAGATGCTCTAGCCGTACACTGTGTATCTCGAAGTGCATATATTTTCTTCCACTGAGGGTGCAGTTAAAAATTTACATTGAAATTGACGTAGGGATGGATCGCTCTTCATTAAAACAGTCACGTTCTGATATGAGAAAATCGAACGTCCCACTTTTATGAATTTCTCGGGAGCTTTAGGGCGTTAGCTAACGGTAATGCAGTGCTGTAAAAGTTTGCTAGGAGATTTCATAGGATGGCCCGTATAAGGACAGTAGGTTTATAAATGATTTAATGAGACTGGGCATTGGTTATAAAAATAGGGTACTACTTGTTAATAAGGTAAATTACTTGTTAATTAAGGTCATTTTACTCCCTTGCACTAAAGTTGCCGCTGATATGTGCTTAAATTTTTTAAAAAAAAATATGAAAACTTCAATTACAACCACAGTTTTAGTGAATTCATATTTAAACACTTGAAATAAATATTCCTTCACATTCTAGATGTAATTTTTTAAGGGGTGGATCTTCTAAGATTCTGGAAACGAATTTTCCCAATTTTTTTAACAGTTTCTAAGTAGGCACAGAAATATATGTTTTCGATATGCTTCTTGCTAACTTCCCACAGGAAAATGTCTAAAGGAATTTTTTCCTCGAAACAGTTCTATTCCGATTGGACTAACTGGGGTGCCTGTAGGAGTTGTAATAGCAACTGGTGTGTTTTCATAGAGGATTGAAGTAGTTCAAGTGACAATAACATTTGTAATCACATAACAACCCCCTTCTAATACAACTAGGTCATTATACGCTCGGTATGGTAGTGTGTCTTAAAATCTCATGATTTATGTCACAAATCTGCACAGTTCCTACATCATTCTTCAGAGCGAAAAAAATCTCAAGCCTCCTTATGTTATATAAAATATAATATACCCCAGATTGAAACCACTTGTATCCCTTCCCCTGTTTTCCAGTCGCGAGCTGCCCTTGTTGAAATTTGTGAGTGTTTACATTTCATTTTCAGGACTTTGCCACGGAAAACAAACGAATCAGGGCTTTCCCTATATTAAAATATTATTTATTTCTTATTTCCTTCCCGCAGAGGGCGCCATTGTTTAGGATGGAGGCACCTACCCCTCGACTGATCCGCTAAAACTCTCTGCTTAATCGTTAATTTGTCGACACGAGGCCCCCTCGTTTGCCCTGAAAAATTGATTTTTTGTGTAATGTTATTTTTAAGCTTGGGTATAGTGCCAAGTGAAAATATGCCAAAAATATGCAACTGCATATATTACAAAGATAAAGAAAGAAAAGTTATATTTTGAGCTTTTCTAGTGATATTTTGGACGTGGCTATTTGGTTAAATGTATGGAATATACCATGTCACTGTAAAAGACCGCATCACATGACAAATTTTCTAGTTATTTAGTTTGACTGCACAAATTTATAGTTGATTCTCATTTCCATTAATACAGAAAAAATAGGAATGCAATAGTATCTTCATAAGGGAATAGGGGGGGGGGGGCATAAAGGACTATGTAGCCATTAGGAAAATTATTATCACAATCAGTATAGTATCAAAAATGGGAAACAGGGAATAGGGGGTGCATAAAGAATTATGTACCCAGTAGGAAAATTATTATTACAATCAATATATTATCAGAAATGGGAAACAAATGTATTTAACTTTTTTTTTTTGGATATTGCCAGAACATTTGACGCCTTTATGGGATCGCATCAGGATCAACATCAAAAATCTTTGAAAACTGTAATACAAGGGGTGTTATCGCCTAATATTATCATATATAATCAGGTTAAGGCTCTCACGCAGGCATTTTGCCTATTCGAGATGCAACTTACTTAATACGATGAATTTGTGAATTTATAAATTACACTTGAGAACTGAAACTATCTTTCCAAACGTTGGCGCTTCCATTCTCCTTTCGACTTACCGTATCAGCCCCTCCTCTCTCCGTCCCTTCACCGCGCCTTTCAGGTGTAACTTTCGCTCGGTCGCCTGCGGGGTATTCATCCCTAGTTTCTCTGCGACAGGACTAATAACGCGCCGTCATGTGATGAACCCCCCGATCCCGAAAAGTTTCACGGGAATCGGAATACTCGCGGCCGCATAGAGTCAAAGAGTTCGCTTTAGAGGAGGCGATGAAAGTTTCGAGATCGGGGTCGTTTGGAGAAACAACCCCTACAGTAATTAATTCGAATATCTGGGAGAATTAATTTCGGGAGGGATTGTGATAAAACGGGATGGATTCGGGTGGAAAAGGTGGTGGTTGAGTTGTTGATCTCAGAATTAGATTTGTTCATGTGCATGTTTTATTACAAAAGTTTTGTGGTATGTTTAATCGTTTGGATTATTGCCTTTTTCTATTACATTTTCCGTTAATTTCGTTGATATCCTCGTGTTATATTTAATAGTGAATCAAATTGTATCAATCCTTAGCGGTAAAGTGTTCATATTGTCAGGCCAAACAACCTACATCTTGCGTTTGATTTCTATCGAATTTTTATACTTTTCAAAGGAAACTTTCCTCTTTTCCATCGATATCATATTGAATATCAATACCTTTGTGCGGAAAAAAGTAAGCACGACAATACAACCCGTGTGTTACAAGCGATTTGTTGTTATCTCTTCATGACACAATATTCTACTGTAGTAGCTATTTAAAATTCAATTACCATTCTCTAATCAAGTGCAGTAATCACATTAACAGATTTATTATATTCAATAACATTGGTTAATGCAATGTGATTGGTGTTCGTCATTAATTCGACAAGTGATGTTTTAATGGAACAATTCGATTTGCCATGGATAATTAAGTAAATTTATATTTTGATTTAAACACTTTTTGAATTTTCTAGCAAAAGCAAAGTTTTAATGCCAAAAATTAAGCTTAACACTTAGGGTGAGGGTATTTAATGTGTACCTAGATTATAAATTTTAAGAAGGTATGTAGGAGATGGGTCAATACACAATTCAGTAAATATTTTTCCATGAGTAAGTGTATTTGGAAAAAGTACGTATGAATAACGCACAACTTTTTGTTGCATATTCTGATATATTTTTAGTGCATATTTTCCGAGCTAATACATCGTCTTTAGTTAAATCCAAAATCACCCGTACGAAAAGCCTAATAGGCTAATAACGTATTCAAAGGATTTTATTAGACAACAAAATTCCATGCATATAAACCGAGATTTATTCAAAATTTACTAAATGGAAGAGGCGCCCGCGTTCAGTAATCTCCATTATTATCGTTAGGCGCGTCAAAACGTACCACACGTTTCGAATTAACTCGTGCGTGAAAATTCGGTATAAACAGTTGATACTCACATTTCCAGCTCGTCTCCGACCCCTAGGGTACTGCGTATCGGCACGTAAACCAACGTGGTTATAAGAGGAATACCCCATCCTATTATCATCATGGCGGTCAGTAGGTTTTTCTGGGATATGAAAGCCCATACCAGCACTGTGTGCAGGTAGAGACCCTCGCAAAGCATCCAGGAATAGTTGGAGACCAGGCAGGTGTAGATTATCGTGTGGAGGGCTATGCACCATGGCTGAAAAAAATAAAGGGAATTGAGGGGGAAGGATTGTAATGCAATGGTACATAGTTGAAGCATTGGTTAACCTAATGATTAACTAAAATTAGTTGAGCAAATGTTGAATATGGAAGATTTTAAAATTAGGCCCAGTGTTATCCAAGGCGGTGCAATGATTTTTACCATCATTTTTATAAAAACTACATTAATAGTGCATCTTTCTACACTGAAATAGTATATATTGCGCCTGACCGTAATTAATACATGATATTTTCGTATTGCCTCATGTTCTGCTTTCATACTTTGTAATAGAATTTGGGGTGTTTCTTTTACCTGTTTCTGTGCGTAGTGACTATTAAAAATTAATGAAATAATTGTTTATACGAGGTAAAATGAATTAAACTCATACGACCTATGGAAAATGTGACGTTAAATCGTAGCAAAAAAATAGAAACGGGAATTTAGAAACGTGGTGACGTCCCCTTATAAATGTTTCATTATTTGAACTTTGCATAAATACGAGTTCTAATATTACCTTTCACTACACGTTCATGTGGAGCTGCACGACAAATCCCAACACGGGACTATTTGTCATTCCCTTTAATTTTTAATTTTATACAGCGTCACGCTCTTCAAAAACACGTAAAATAGCCAGTGGAAGCGCAATGCATTTAATTTACATATAAACTGCTTTTTCTCACCCGCTCTTTCCCTGGATTTTTCCGAAATTAATTTCTAGTTAATATGGGATTTTTGCCCGTTTAATTGCGTCGAACGTCAGTGAGCGAATTGAATAGAAACGGGAATGCGGAGGTGATAAAAAGGACGTAAAATCGTGAATGAATCATAAATTCGTAATGCGGAATTTTACTAGCGCCATGTAATCTGCTCGTGCGTAGAATAGAATCGTCGCGATTAATACAGTAACCGTTATAGGTTAGAATCATTTTATCACAGGAATGATATGAAATCGATAATGGTGCCGAGGAAGCGATAATGCAGTGATTTTGATGTATTACAAAACAATTATTAATACAATTTTGGTATAATCTTGGCAGAATTAAACTCTTTTGGGTTATAAAAATAAATAATAAATTTTGGATCAAATACCCAGGTTTTCTACCTCGGTTAACTTCAAAAGAAAGTAGGCATATATTTGAGCGATGGGTCGATATGCATTGAAAAAGTTAAAGTTAATAGAAAAAAATAAATTAAATACAACCATCGATGGCTAAATTTCATATAATGTTTATTTTAGTTTGTAATGAGAGAATTTAACCGTTCAATTTATATTTGAATTAAATTTCCCTAACGAGCTCTCCTTTTCTCTGCACATGCCACAAGTTGAAAAAAATTGCTGTAAACACCGCTGAAACGTTAACCTAAAACGTATGATATACGGTTTAGGCTTATGATACGTCTGGTATGAGTGATAAAATTTCATTTTTCATTGTTTTCTAAACGGGAGAATAAAATTTAATAACACGCAAACGTATATTAGATTTTAACTGTCGATTAAAATTTAATTTGTTCTCGTTCAGTATTCCCATTTGATGCTTTGCCTCGCTGTTTTTAATACCCATTAGAAATTTTATAGTAGTTTTACATTCAATTTTCCATTCAGAGCGAATACATTTGACTAGAAAGTCGTTGTAAAATGGACAAAATTCTGAACAAAACATAATATGAGAACAATTATATTATATTGATAATTTTTTGAGATCGTTATTACTTTACATTTTATTGTTTTACTTTTTGGCGAATTCTCTACAGTCGTGGACAGTAAATGCTATAAAGTAATGTGTAGTATGGTATATATTGTATAAAATTAGCAAACAGTAACGGCAGCAACAAGACAAGTAAGGTTAGCTTGAAGCTGCAGTAATGTGAAGATTTGTCACAAATACTTTTGCAGGAAAATTTGCTTGCAGGGATCAATATTTATCGCATGAATCAATGGTGAAATAGTATAAAACGTCAATCCTTGGAGAATTGCAGGTGTTACAAGACATCCCCTTGAATGCCCTTTTCCAAATATAACAACAATATTAATAACACAGAATGAGGTTGTAATTGTTATTGGGCAACTGAGTTGCATCATTTCCGTACTAAGTTTCTTCGTAGAAACCGAATCAAAAATCAGGAAAATCGGGATAATTGAGGCGATGGACACGAAAATCACTTCGCTGATAGCGCTTCATTTAAGAAAATAAACTGTAAATGCTCGTTCAGTCATCCTTTAGGCATATTAAAGGGAATGGGAGATGAAATTTTACATTTGGTACTTGGTTCATAATTAGAATGCTACTTGTACTTAAACGGCCAGCAGAATACATTCGCATTCGCCAAATGTTACACGGTGTCTTACTTTTATTATTACTTTTTTTATTAACACATCTAGAAGAGTTACTTTGTTATATCTGTCCATCTCTATAGTAAATTTTACTGTTGGTTCATTTGAATTAATATGATTTAAAAATTTATTTAAAGTTTATATTACAAATACTCCCGATTAAATGTCAAAACATGGTACTATCGTCTACTTTTAATAAGCACGGTTCCAACAGTTGGATGGAACCAAGAATGGACCCTTCAGGGGTCCATAATTACTAAACATGCACCTGAAAATTGACCCAGCATTCTGATAGATATATTGGAAAAGTAGCCACAACTGAAGCCGCGATTAAATTCCCAACGGAGCCATGGGAGCAGATGCAAAGCTTCGTCACGATCAGATACTACGAACGCAATCTCCCTTCCTAAGACTAATCGGTACTTTTACCAAAAAAGAAACCATTCGAAGACCATGGCCGCAAGTCAGTCTCGTTGTATCCCTCCGATTAAATCTCTACAGCGACTTCTTATCTCGCGGAAATAACGGAACCGGTCCCTCCTTCATTTCCCTGAGAAATCATTGGGAGTTAGAGGAAAACCCCGAGACGGATAAAATAAAGCACGGGCTCGGTTATTGGATCTGCCGGGCGAGGGGGGAAGAAGGGGATCCGGTGAAACGGGACAGATCTAATATGCCAAACAAACGTCGGAAGAGCAAGGCAGGGCAGAGGAGTAACGACAGAGGGATGGACGTTCGTTCGTTTTTAAGATTAAAGCGCGTTCGCATTGCAGTCGGTATTTTTCTAGATGGAATCGGAAAGTTGTGTCAGCTTCAATTTAGTTGTTTATTGAGATGTGCAATGGATCCGTAAAGAGGATTTGGTGTTATTCTTACATCAAATTCAATTCAGTTGATGTTGGAAAAATGTGAATTAAATGTAGGGTTTTATTGTGAGTTGCAAGTACCCAACTTGAAATTTGGACCAAATATTACTTCTACTACACATGTAAAGTTTTCATCTTATATAGAAGATACTTATTGTAAATGTAATATTTACCATATAACTTCTTTAAAATTTTAATGGCGGGTCACCCCTGATCAACCCCTTACAATGGTTTAATGAATTTGTTTTCACTCACGAATGATGATGTTCACTTAAATACCAAACTAAATTTGATACTCCTAAGTTAAAGGATTGCAAAAATATCAATTGTTTCCAAACTCTGAGGCCCCATTTTAAAGGTTCATAACTCTATAGGGATGCAATTGGGTATAGGGAAAAGTTACTTGAAATCATCATAGTTTGGGTCACCCTGTATAAAAATTTAGAATGGATTGGATTCCCTAATTGCGATTAACATCTTTATGGAAAACTTTGAAATGAATCATGTATGTACATACTTACAACAACCAAAAGTATGGTGGAGATATGTCATACGATATATTTGTAATGTGGCCACATGGTACAGAAATTTTAAATAAATTTTTAAATCATCTTAAATAAAAAAACAACAGCACTAAAATTTACCATAGAAATGGAAAAAATAATAACACTTTAGGATGAGTTATAGTCATTGGATATAATATTTGGCGAATGCACAGGTATTCTGCCGGGCGTTGAACGCGGGTTCAGTTGTGGCTCCTTTTCCAGTGTTTAGTAATTATGGACCCATGGAGGGTCCATAAATCATATTAGCTCAAAAGAACGAACAGTGAAATTTACCATAGAAATGGAAAGATATAACAAGTTACCTCTTCTAGATGTGTTAATAAAAAAGTATTAATATATCACGTTTGATTCCGATCCAGTGTAACATTTGGCGAATGCGCATATTTTTGCTAGGCCTT
Source organism: Cryptocephalus primarius (assembly GCA_963576515.1). Taxonomy (NCBI): domain Eukaryota; kingdom Metazoa; phylum Arthropoda; class Insecta; order Coleoptera; family Chrysomelidae; genus Cryptocephalus; species Cryptocephalus primarius. The sequence continues at coordinate 1,364,193 of OY754945.1, read as the reverse complement.
TAAATACACGTAGCATTCCAATTATGAACTAAGTACCCAACTTAAAATTTGCCTAAGGGGTTTGCTCTCCATCTGAACCCTTCGCTTCCCTTTCCCTTTAATAGGCCTAGAATATAAGCAACAGAGTTCTTTTAGGTTATTTCGTCTAATGAAGCCCTGTCTGCGAAGTTAAAGTTATCGAGGCGAAAACTACACACAGATCGTGTTACATTGATTATAGCGATAGGGACAGTGTAGAACTCAGTTATAGTTTCAATGATAGCTACTAGAAGATAAAATGGAAACGTTTCCCTGTTTACAGAGAATTGTATCACAGTTCTTTATGATGGCTTGAACAATACACGTTTACAAAATTTTCGTCGTTGATGTACAGCGTTGAATTTGTTAAATTTATACAAAAATGTTTAGGTTGTAGTTAAGTTTCCCCTAAGTAATTCACGTGTTGTTTGAAATTACTTTAAACACCACATCCACGTATCATTTTAAAATGAAACGTCACATTCTCCATCGAGTTTTACTACAAATCCGAATGGGTATTTATCGCATCCGTCTCGTTTTTAAACTCCATTATTTTACATGAGCGCCCCTTTTAGTTCGAATCGTATGGGAAACGAGCCCGACGAAAGCAGGAGAATTTCTCGAATTGCCTCCAGTCCAGCGCTGTTAGGCACGAAATTCGTTCGCACATACGGTTTCCTAAATCCAATTTCGTCCAATTAAGGGGGTGCTTTACTCATGATTCGCAACTTTATGCCCCGGCGAGATTTTCATTTTAATTAAAGGGAAAAAAGGAAGTGAATTAACTGGGTTCCGAACGGCCGAATCGGAATGATGGCCGAGTGAATGGCGATCATATACTCGTCGGTACAGGTACAAACGATTTCAATTATCTTGTATTCTCAGTCAGACGGTTTAGGATTTAATATTTTAATTTTTTCGGGCGCTGTTCTCTTTTTCATTGATTGTAATGGATTCGGGCGGACGAGGTAATCGAATCACAACCGCGGGGAAGTTGATTAATTCGGTCTTATTAATCGCTTGCAATTAGTCAAAAGTTCCGTAGCCTGTCTGTAATTAAAGATTATTCGCTGAAGGTTTAAATTCTTGTTCAGTTGTCCCGTAGATATGCAGCAATTTCTGCAGGATTTCTGTGTTGGTAACACTAATACTTGTATATGGTTGCGGATAAGACAATTGGTATTGTAATTGTTATGGCGTTATGTTGTTATGACGTCAATGATTACTGCTACTATGCCTTCGCTTTGTTATCTTGAACGTTGCCCGGAGGTGTTGCGTTCTGTAAAACTGTCTGAAAAGAGAAACCCTGTGTAAATCATTTTATGATTGTGATCAAATGAAGGTGCTCACAAAGTTTCAGAGGAGCGGTAATCATTTTTTTCTCATGGAGAATCCCGGACCAATACGCTTCACATAAATACCCTTCTATAGTGTTTATCATTCTCCAGCTCGAGAAGTGTTTATTTCACAAATGGTACTCGACTATGTCCATGAAATTCACTCCTCTACCGGAGATTTCCTCCTCCTGCGATTCCTTAGGCCTCGCCGCTATCGACTTGGTACTCGTCGGCGTGCTTTTATTCGTCGGTTTCAAGTCGAAGTTCCCTCCCGGTATGACGTTCATCCTCCTCGACGCCGGCATCGAAGCCATCGTGCGGAAGATGTACGCCAGCTCTTCCCTCATACTGGGAGTTCTCATCATGGAGACGAGATGGTCCTGGCGTTCAGCGATCTTCGGGCCGATGACGTCGTCGAACACGATGTTCTTGATGACTTCGAGGCACTTCTCGAGGTACTCCTTCAGGGTTCCGTCGCGGAGCTCGTGGGCCTCGTCGAGCGCCGTGTTGATCTCCTTGGTCGCCTCCTCGAGGTTCTGTTGCAACACGCCGATCTTGGCGAGTAGCATCGTGGCGTTGACCATCCATTTTGGGTTATTGGTGATCTTTCCCTGCTGGACGCATCGTTTCCCGTACACTTTCGCCATGTCGAATTGCCTGGAGATGATCGAAGTTTTGCACAGCTCGTACAGGCACAGGCAGATCTCGGACGGATCCTCGGTTTGTTTCAGGCGTTTCGAAAGCTCGGTAATCTTGCGCTTAGGGTCGCAGATGGGCTGTTTGAGATGTCGCAGCACAGAGTCGTTAGAAGGTTCCCTGCTGACCGGAAGGCCGAGGGTTATGTAGATGCGTTTATGCTGGTCCCACTCGTACTGTTTCTCGTTGAGCCTGTTGAGTTCGTAGTACGCGTCGCAGTAGTAGCCGCTGATGTTTCGTTTGTAGGTGTCCTTGTCGGGGAAGAGCCTCTTGGACTTGGTGTCGCAGTACTCGCGCAGCTTTTCGCATTCTAAGGTGACGGAGGTGACGTCCTTCTTTCGGTACGCCTCGGCGATCCGGTCGAGGATGACGTCTGCTTCCTTCTTGATGGTCTCCTGCGTCATCAATAGTTCGGCTTCTTTACGTTCTTTCAGCGCGCCCTTCGGTACCACCTCCTGGAACTTGATGTGGTAGAAGGGTTTCCTCGCCCGCAGCAGCTCTTGCTTGAACGACACTTCATTGTAGGCGGCCGTGGCGATCCGGAGGATTTTTCTGGTTCCCCTGCGATTCGGGCAGCTCACTCCGGGTGTGGTGTTCATGTTCTTTAGGAATATTTTGTCGAGGTACATGTTGTCGAGGTATCGCTCGGCCATGTAGTTTTTGATGTTGGTCGTGCAGCGCTGGAGCGGGTGGAAGCGGTACGGCGAACCGAAAGGTGGTACGTCGAACCTCGTGGAAGTGCGACTCCTGAGGCTATCGCGGATACCGTCTTTCGTCGCGTCGTCCTCATTTATCTTTTTGTTTATGTTCATCAGTTCAGCAGCGATATTGTTGTCGAGTTGCTTTCTCCTCCTCCTCTTCCTTTTCGGCAGAAGTCGCTTCTCTCTGTCCTTGGCCTCGTTGAAGTACTTTCTCCAGGCGAGCCTCCTAATGATCAAGAACATGTCCCTGAGCGGCCTCCCCGCACGTTTGCCGATGCAGTTCTCGATGGCGTCGGTGCAGTGCATGATCCCGATGGCGAAGTTGTCCGGCTTCTCCCTGATCGGGAGCAAACGGACGTTCTGGATCAGCGCCTGCTCGAACTCGCAGTGGAGGAAGGTGTTGAGCGCCTTCTCGGCGAGGGTGCAGAGGTCGCCGGGGTCGAGGCGGAGCGCCCTGTAGACGTCCTCGAGGGCGCCCACGTAATCGCAGGCCTTCGCCCTGGCGAGGGAGCGGCCCCTGAGCGCGCGGACGTCGTCGGGGTTCTTCTCTACGGCGACGTCGAAGAACCGGAGCGAGCGCTGGTAGTACTGGAGCCTGCATAGGTAGAAACCGATCTCGCGGAAGAGCGTTCTCGTGCCGAAAATCTCCTTCGCTTTAGCGTACTTCGTGAATGCCATCTTTGAGTGACAATTAGTCAAGTGGATTGTTTCTACGTGACAGTTACGTATGGTGGGAAGCTAATGTAACGTCGGTAGATTAGGAGTTTTCATCTAGCCTCTTACGGAAAATCGCATTTTCAAAAGGCTATAACTTTTGAAAGGATCGTTTCCTCAAATTATAATTGATGGTTTTGAACTAGCTGTTTCATGTACATTCTAGTCATCGATAGCTTTTATCTAAATTCCACGTGGCAAAGGTAAAGGTTTGCCACTGTCGTCTTTTGATAAAAAATATTACATTGTTGTGCTCAACATTCAATTGAAAAAATGTGTAACAAAAAACATTAGGATACGCACAAAGGGACCGCTGAAAAACCAAAAAAAGTCGAAATTGGTAACTTTGTACGGGAATTGCCACTTCGGATTACTTTTTCTAGATGGCGTTGATGGCAGCCCTATCGTTTGACAGCTGCGCCGTCCACTCCGTGCGGTTATGTGAAGTCTGCTGCATTTCAAATAGTTTTTTCAAACGTAGTCCTTCCCTAAAAGCGTATATGACTCACCTTGTTAGCGAATAGCAGCTCGGTTTCGTCGAACATCAAGTAGTACCACACCAGCCACAGGAAATTGTTGATGGCGAACGACGCGAACAAATTCATGTGAATCTGTATCCTGGCGCACCTTAACGACCTGCAAATAAACGACACTTTGAGCGACACTTCCAGCTCTAAGCCCTTTACGGGAAAAGCGTGGGGGCGATCAGTTCCCGTTCCGCCCTCCCCCCAGGAACGGGAAGAGGGATAGAAATGAAATATTAATAGTGCCCCCGTCCGCATGAGATATAACCGACGTCTGTCATTCTTAAACGCCGTAAATAATTTCGAGTGAATTTCTGAGGCGAGTAAACGAGGTTATATTTCAATGAGAGGGTGGAATTTCCTAAGCTGGTTACGAGGGAAATTCTGCGGGATATGACTGACGTTATTCGTATGGATTTGAAAATGGGACGGGGACGGAGATAAGATTCCCTAACTTTTTCACGTGAAGTGCGCTAATATTTGATGATGAAGACTTATTAGATTTAAAGCGAGGGGGATGTAACGGGATATCCTTTTGTATTTTGACGGCATTTTAGATTTAAAATTGGAGACTACTTTATATTGGACGGAAAAGTACCAATTCGCGAAACCGTCTCGATTTTTTCCTAACCTTAGCGTAGCTCACAACTTAATTTAAATTATAAATAGGTAACCAAATTAAAATCATCGGTTAACGTTTAAATACATCTAACTGAATAACTTAATTTAAAAAAGTTGAAGTAAGAGTCTTTCTAAATTTTTATCCTAGGTGTCATACAAATGAGCGATGACCAGGGGATGCTTGACAGTAATACGAGTCGTGATTGGCTGGTCAAATATAATTGTCACCCTTGCAGATGGGTGAAATCAGTCAATATGGCATCCCATTGAGGTTGCAAATTTTACAATGCTTATAGTGCAAATGCTGACACGGTCGAGCATACCATATTTAAATTGAAAAGAAAACATATTTTGACAGCAGACAGTATAGTCGAAAAGATGCTGGAAACGCAAGAAAGCTGGAATGCCCTACAGGGCATGATTAAGGGCATTATGAGTAACAAGGGAAAAGTAGGGCTCATAACGCAAAATGAGCGACGGCAGTGCCATCATATCATTCTAATTAATTTAAGTATAGTCCCGGACTGGCGTTTAGGGTGAATAGGGGTGATATTTAGTGGATGGCCAATGAAGTTCACAGTGTGTGCGTAAGGGCAGTTTACACCTCTTAAAAAATGAAAAAAAAAAATTGCCTGATACTTGGATTGTCAAATAAAAATTAATCGCATAAACAATAACTCGCTGATGATTAAAATACTTTTTTGAACTTCAGATTAATTCTTTAAATAACTAAAATCGATGCTGACCTGAAGTTCTAACTTTAATTATATTTGGTTTACAAATTAAAATGCATCCTTGCGCTTGTTGTGTAAATTGTAAAACAAAGTAAACCTCGTTTTAATTTATAATTCAGACTGTAACGAAAACAGAACGGCAAGGAACACTATTATAGAATAATAATTTTAGATGATTGAAATTTTCCCAAATCGGAACTGAAATCTTCTAAGTTTTAAAGTTTTCTGGAGACAACCTGCTTTAATACTCGATAAGTTTAATATGAAACTTTTACAAAAAGGAATGTGGTTGGAAACTTTTAACACTTGGTGTTGTAGTTTTCACTTCATTTTCCAGCATGGTAATTAACATTGAATATTAAAATTTATGCAGAATATGCATTTTGAAGAAGCTCAACTCTCTACTAACGCGCTTATTACAATTATAATAGCGAAAAAGGGCCAGACAGTCCACTTGTTTTTCGATTTTTCCAACGTGAAACCCCAGTAATCAACTATAGTAATTAATTACCCCCAGACAGAGGATAATTAAAGACACTCGCGCCTTCATAAATTTTATTCGGTCGCCCGATTGTCAGCTATTGCCCAAGAGGTACCTGTAACCTTATGGCGTAATAAAATTAATTGTCCAAAACCTCGGTGTTCCATCCAGAACTCACACAGAAGGAGGGGGAGAGGAGGGAGAGACGCTAACTTCTAAACCATTAATTACATCAAAGTTGTAAACTCGTGCAATTCCCGTAGGCGAACGTTAAGTCGAATCACCGCGATAATTATTACATGGGGAGGGATAGTTTTCGATATCACTAATTAATAACATTCTAACTCACTTGAAGTAGAAAAGTAGCGCTAATGAGACTAACAGGGCGACGAGGGAGACGCTGTAGCCGACCGAGTGGATTATGATTACGACGGTGCGGAACTAAAAGAATAAAATAATTTTATTATAAGTTTATAAGTGAAATTATTTATTTCTTACCGATAGGTCCTCGGTATTGACGCAGGTCGTGTAGTTCACCCAGGTTTTGTTGAACGGCTCGTGGAAGTACCACGTACCGTCGTCTTCGCATTTGTAGTAAACGGTACCTGAAATATAAATGTTATTTTGTTAACTTAACTCCCTTTTGTTATAATGGATTTCATAGTAATGCAAGATTGAATTTAGCACAGGTCGCCCCAACAGTAAATTGTTCCTGAAAATTATGCAGACTGCTTTACGCATCTGTCATTAGTAGGTGTTGTTTATTAAGATTATTTGAGGTTCAAACCAAATCTTCGAATTTTTGGAGAAAGCGCGACGATTAATATCACCATTTTCACTGATTCATAGTTGCAAAACAACAATATTTCTACGTTCTTGGTAGATTTGAAGTTTTCTTTTTTAAAACTGCACAGTTGAAAATTTCAAAAATTTTACACCTTTGCTCTATTTGAGTAACTTTCGTTCAGGGAATGTTTTCCATGAGACTTTCCACATTTCCCCTTTACTTGAAGTGGTACAATTTCCACTTATAAAGGTCCTCACTTAGAAATTTCGGAAATGTTTTCTCCCGTTTTATGTAAATTCAAAATTTTTATTTTCAAACACATTATTGGCTCTTTCATAGAAGGCTTCTGCACTTTCTTTTGGGAAAATTTCCATTTCCATACACTTGCAATTAATATTACATTAACCTTTTTTCCAAATAATTGAAGTACTTTTAGGTCCAAAATTTCTCCATAAAAATTACAGGAAACATCCTTTCCCTAAAAAATCTCCGTTTTCAAACGTTGCCATTAAAAATTACGTAAAAAGTTTTCCACATTTGTTCCTTTTTTGGCAGTTATCAATAAAAGTTTGATTCCTGGAAAATTGAAAATCATGTGCAAGACTTTTCACACCCTTTCTCTTATGGAGTGGTCGAAACCTTTGCTTTCAAAGTTTTACCAATATACAATAAATAACAGAAGACAGTTTTCTCTTCGTCATTGTTTTCATACAAAATTTTTCTAAAAAAGTAAAATGTTTCCATTTCTAAAGCTTTACCATTAAAAATAACATAGGAGCCTTTCGACTTATTTCCCTTTTTCAACACACTCACAAAATTTTCACCGTGAAAATCACAGTAAACACCCCTTCCATAAAAAATTTCCATCTCCAAACCTGTTTTGTCGAAAACCTCATGAAGACTTTCCATGCTCTTCCTGTTTTCGATAAAATTGAAACTTCCTTTTCGAAAATTTCCCTCGGCACGTCCCAAATGTAAGCGAGACAATAGACGCGTGTTATTGAATTTCGGCACCGAAACAAATTTATAAAACTCTGGAAAACTGAGGCTGACTTCTCGGGACTATTCGTAGTAGAGACTTTTGTTTTTGTTTCCCGAGATTTCCTCAGGGGAGGGTTGTAACATGTGTGTATATAAGTTAAAATTTAGGAAACTCCTTTCGCGAATAACGAACATTATAGAAGTTCCGCGACCGGAAATCAAATTTCGAAGTATCGAGGGTCGTTTCGAATGTAAATAAAATGAAGTTTACACAAGTTCATTGTAGTAACTCTTGCTAACTGTCAAATAACTACGGGAGTGTTAATTAGTGGAATTTAAATCCAGCCAATCAGGAGACAGCTTCATGTTTATTTTGTCGTTAGTGGCGTTTATTTAATTGTCATTCATTTTGACCCTTTCTTGCACTTTTGTTGTACGATCGATTTTGCTGTAGTGTAGGGATTCACCGGTTCAATTAAGTAAAGATGAAAATGTAGCAATGGGGTACTATTTGCTTAGCATTTCTAATTAATCGTGGTAATTAGTGGTAATGTAATTTATTTTCCGTTTTCTTTTTGAGTGTTTTTTTGAGTGTGCTGTAAATTCGTTTTAGGGTTTTCTTTAGTTGTTACATTTTCTGAATAATTTTTTAGCTCTGTCTTACATCAGATGAAAATTATTTTCGTTTCCACCGATTCAAAAAGAACGTTTATTTGTACATGGTAGTGGCGGTGATTTATTTTGTTACATGTCGGAAAATAAATGGGGAAAGTCACAAAACTCCCCAGGAATGTCATTAATCGCAATTTACTTTCGACTCCTGTTTTGAACAAACAGTCGCGAAATTCCTTATCGCGTTTGTCACAATAAATGCTCCTCTAATAAGTTCCAGTAGTGTAATCCATGCATAAACCCGTGAACGGCAGTTTGTTATATACAGCATATGCAGGGGATAAATTCCAGGATAACCCCGTCGTTAATCACAAAATTTATGGCAGTTTATAAACTTTAGGTGCCACAAACGTACTATGAAGGGATAGTGGACGAGCAGTACATAATTTAATTTAACCGCAAAGAATAACATTACCTCGCGGATTTGCGGCCGGACCAATCCCGATTAATAAATTAATTTCTTTAAGGGCTGCACTTACACGTTTATCTGCAGGGGCCGTAAAATCGACAGCGGTAAAATCCGCTTGAATAGAACATGAAATCCGACAAAAGCATTCGTCCTTTCAATCCAGAAACTAATCAAAACTTCCACGTTAAAAATAATTAGTCGCGGACGTAATTAGTTCTTGCGGGTGAGTTAAAATTTTGTGATTTTCAAGTTGGAGATTTAATATTTTTGAAAGAGTCGTAACGATTTTCAAGAGGGAACAAGCGTATGCCGTCAAGGTGGAGTTTCCTTCGTAGTTCATACGCGAGGGATGATTTATCGTAACGAAACTCACATTTATCACGGTTCAGATTAGTCAGATTTATCTTCATATGCAACGTAGGTTTGATGTCATCAATTCTCGTTTAACGTTAGATACGGTGCATCCATTCATGTAAATACACGCGTGCAGAATATACAGGGCGATTTATTATCTCTTGGGATAACTTGGGGCAAAGGCGTACCCGAAGATGGCCAGGGAGGGACAGTCTCCTCTCTTTCAAGAAAAACTGGATACTTTAGGGTTTAATAGTAATACACATGGTCGTTGCACACTTTTTTGAAATAAGGAAAGATACGTCAAATATAGAAGGAAAAGGTTAGAACAAGACTATTTAAACATCTTTTTAGGCATAAACGCTCATGTAACTAGTGTTTTGTTCCGTGTATTCCTAATATGGAGGTAACTATAGTTACCTTAGTGAAACACATTCTAAACGCATTTTAAGCTAAAACCCATTTTAACGTTAAAACGCGTTTATGAATAAGACCCTTAGTGTTTCATATGATAACGCATCGTTCTCTCTTTTAATGTATCAAAAGGAAGCCACGATTTTCTCTAATAGCAAACATTTTTGTTGCTTTTCTTCACAGATAAATTATTAATGCATCCTAAAAACGTACAATGTAGTAATAGCTCCTTATTTAACACATATACTGTATGCCTAAACGTGATGAAAAAATCTACAAATGTTTTTGAATAAGTTTAGTGTTATCGATCCATTTGCTATCGTCGTTGTCATTTTGAATGCCATGAGCATTTTAGGTTAAATTTTTATTATTCTCTCTGTATATTTTTAGTAAATTCTTCCGGCTCACTTCTATTAATATCGCGTAGAGAATGTTGGAATACCCTTTGAAAAAGTACGTATGGTACACCGCTGAATGACATAAAACTCGAATAAAATTCATCTCATGGTGTTTTCAAAGGTTTGAAAAGAATTTAATAAAATTTTTCAACGAAAAATATCGCGCGTAATGTCCTGGCAATAAAATTATATGGTCTCACAACACTTTTGACAGGTTTGTTATAGGACAATAATCTGGGAACGGTTTTATCGTTTATTTTATTTATATTTATAAGATGATTTTGTCCTGTAAATTTTTATTACCTTTTGCTGATAAAGAAATTGTTTATGCACACCACAAAATTTTTGAACTGGGCAATTACCTTTTGTGCCCATGAGAAATGACTGTAGGACTGTTAAGAATTGCCCTCGTATTACGATTTATTTCGGGTTATTTCCATGGAAATCTCTCATTTTTACGATATTCGGGGTTCGTTGTGACGTCACCGCAACCAGTTTAATCAATTCCCCCTTTTCTGGTGTTGATATACTTTTTCCCGCTATTTGGATTTAATCGAAACCGATAAAGATCGTATGAATTCCTACGTAACATCGACTCTTTTGAATTCCTCTCCCTCTACGCTTCTAGATTAATTTTTTCGCTCTCGTACATACACCCCCATAATCCTCCAAATGGACGAGATGAATTAAGTTAAAGGGATAATTTATTGTTCGATTTCGGATCTTGTTAGTCGACGTATTCGCCAGAGGAAATCCCGTCGAAAAACCTTGTAAATCCTCCGCTCCCATAGAAACCTTTGAAATCTGCGCTACATCGGCGATTTTATTGCAACAACAGCGAAACACACACGTAAACGCGAAACTATTCCCATCAAAACTTTTAATTACTAATCTCGTAAAGAGTTATCGCCCCCCCCCCCCCCCCGACGTAACAAAAAGTTAAGAGTTGCTCTTAAAATACACCATACTGGTGAGGCGAAGGAATTTGGCCGCTAAGGGAACATATTGAAATAGTAATGCTATTAAAGGGTGCGAATTGGAAAGAGTTAGAGAGAGATTAGTTGTTTTAGATAATGGAAGAATTCATGAAATGATTCTTGCTACAGTTGAAAGGTAATGAAATTTTATATGGAAAACACAAATCCTCTGTTCTTTAGTAAATAAATAATCCTTCTAATAAATGTAACGGGGCTTCTAATATGCTTTTAGTAAGTTATTTTATTTTTGTAATAACCGCAAAAATAAAAATACAATCGATGGTCTTTGTGTTGAAGTGAAAAGATGCAAGCTAAAATGATAAATATGTACGAGTACTCGCACATATTTTTTGCATTTTTACTCGACCAATTTTAAGGAAAATAAATGTGTTGCTGCTTTTTTCTTCGGGTAAACCTTTAAACACAATGATATTCTTTGTGAAATTTCCCTTATAGGTTACTCCCTGCGCCTATTTACGAAAAAGGTTAGGCGTCTGCTTCAGATGTTTGAAATTGATGGCTTTCGAGTAGTAAACAAGGGCATAAAAATTCTGAAAGATTGTAAGTCACCTTGTGTACAGAAATAAATTTAATTTACTTTTTCGACTGTTTACGTCTCCAAATGTAATTTTGCACCTTAAAAATATGCATATTAAAATATGTTGACACATATGAAAAATTTCTGGTAATATTAGTAATTAATTAAAGACGATCCGTTCCCGTATGTACAACGCACGTCATTGATTAATATTCTAATAATTCTATTGAAAACTGGATTATATTCGTGTAATCCAAAACTGTTTTGTATTGAATAAATAATTGGATCGCAGTGACAAAAGTTCTGAGCAATTGCGATTTCAGCCACGTGGAAATCCAATTACGTTTACAGTCAAAGGACCTTTATATATCAATGCGCATTATTTTGGGATTGTAATAAAGGAAAGGGCCTATAATTAACTGATTAATCGAAATAAAAGCTGATCTTAGGGGAAATATTGATGCGTGCAGTAATTTTACCTGAATATTAAGAAATTATTGGCTGAATGAAATTACTATTCTTTGCTTATTAAATTAACAGATTAACAGACCTTTCTTCATTAACAGATTAACAATTAACAGATCTTTCTCCAACAGAATATTATTTTATTCTGATGATGACAAGGGTGAATAAAATTCCATAAATGCCTTCTGCTTGGTTGTCCTGGGGCAGACTTACAAAATTACTTCTTCTTCTTGATTTCCCTTCTTTTACCGCATCAGTAATTTGCTTACTTTTACTAAAATATCACAAAATCCACCCTTAAACTTTACAAAGTCGACGGGACATAATCACACAAACAAAGCAAAACATCACCACCGTTCCCACAGATACACCGAACTTCCCAGAGGCATTTCTTGTCAATTCTCTCGTCCCATTTCAACGGAAATTTTAACGCCTCTTGTAAATATCGGGATAAATGTTAGGGTAATTTTCTCTCAGATGGTACTTACTCGAAGGCTCGAATCCTGGGATGAAATCTGGACAGGATTGATTCGCAATCGATCCTGCGAGGGTCTCAGGCCAGCAGGACCAGCCGTCGAAGTAGACGGGACACGTGACCGCTGGAATGAAACGTTGATCGTAAAATAAATGTAATTGAAGGTTGAATTCAAAAATAATGACGGTATCAACTGGTAATTGTTTCTGATAATTTTGTCATAAAGTACTCACTTTGTTGCACTTATCGTGCCACTTTTTGCTCCAAAGGATCTTAGCTGAATTTTTGTTTAACACTTATTTACGTGGGGGTTATTTAGGGGGTAAAAGAATCGTGGAATTTTAAAATCACCAAGTTCTTCGCCCTTAAAAAAATGTTGAAATATTAATTATTTTTAAATTCATAAATAAATAAGGGTGCTTTTTACGGCTACAGTTAAAATCTACGAAATGTACGGATAATTTGTCTCTACATTGTTACTTTCTGGCACAACCCCCGATTACCCTACTGGGGGTTGAGTATTCAAAAACGAATTCCAGGCAAACTATTCACCTTTTTACATGGCTTCATGGAAACGTCTATGTAGCTACAACTCTCAGCTACATTTTTTCTTATAGATTCAAGGGACGTTTTTCGCCATTTCGGGGTGAAAAATGGGGGCGAGCATTAAACGAAAACAGTTTTTTCCAATAATTTCTCTGTTAAATTATCTGTTTTGCCTGAAACAGGTTTCCAGTTCAAAAATTCTAAATACAGGCCTACCCAAACGTCACTTTTTCCCCCGTTCTCAGTTATTTATCCGGTTAGCGTCACGACGCTGTACCTTCCCTCTATTGTGCTTACCGAAAATGTGGTCGACGTTCCCACGGGGAAAAAGTAACTTTCGGTCCAAGGTATGTTTTTCTCTTTCGTTAACGACGCTCACCTTGCAATTGTTGTTAAGTTACACTGTATCTAATGGCGGGTCGTATTTTTCCAACTCTCTTACGTCTGATGGAACGGAGATTTATGTACGGTTTTAGGGAAATCTCTCGGTTTTATTTCTGCCGCAACCGGGCGAGGCTGCTTAATTTTGGAGAAAATCGCTGTTAAAGTGTAATATTTACGATACTGGATTGCGTGAAACTATTCTAGAATATTACAAGTATAAATCTACCCGAAACAACTATCTACCCATAGATAATGTCACCCAAGGCATTGTATTACTCGTATTGATTCATTTATCCTCAGCTTAAGGCACGAAGATGACAGTTTATTGAGAATGTATTGATGATTTATCTCCCGGATCTCCCGATACGAAATAGGGAGATTCGGGTTCGAGCACTGGTTGTTGTTGAAAAAATCTTTTCCACCTAATTCTGTATTACTCTGGGATTTAAATTAGGTTTTCTATGATTCATTTACAATAATTCCATTTATATTATGTTATCATTATTTTTCCTGAAGGGAAATTTGGAGTTATAGTTTTGTTATGAATTATTTTGGGGCCTATGGTATAAGCACGGCAAGTTTAGAGTTTCTGACTAATAATGCACTTTAATAAATCTCATCCCCCTTGGGAAACTTGGGAATTTGGAATTTATTCTGGTCACTCGGGGGCCGAAGTTTAAAGTTTCTTACTTTTGGGATTACCACTTCTGAATTAAAATCATAAAAAATATTGCACCCCTTTTATCATCCCTCAGGAACGATTTTTTGAACTACCAGTTGTAACCGTATCATGTTTCCTGCTGCATGTTGTTTAGTAATTATTCCATAACCTTTTCTTCCTTTTCCATTTTCTCAAAAGTGAAATTCGGAGGTCTAAGCTATAACCGTGCATAGTTTTAAGTGTCTTACTACCCAAGAAATACCTCAAAATAAAATGGAAAAAATCAAATTTCATCTCTATTTTTCACATTCGAAGTTTTCAAATTTTTCTGGACCAATCGGAAACCGCAGCTATAAAGTTGCAAGGGTTCAAGTTTCCTTGACATTCTTAACTATACTTAATAGTTGTTTATACACCCTATTCTTCACGTCACATAAAATATAAGGAAAGGGTCCTTAGGCTGTAGAGGAAACGTTGAATTAAAAATTCCTGTTTTTGCTAAAACTTTTGTTAAAAATAATTGGAAAATTTACGGTATTTTAGGTTGAGATTCGTGATCAGACTTCAAAAGCTTCCCAGTCAGAAGTTTGACATAAAAAAAAGTAACTCAAACGTTTTCGAAATGTCGACTGCCACAATCTCGTGCACCACCCTGTATACAACTAACGTAATTGTGTCTCATTTAACGCAGTTTTTAACACCTTTTCTAATTAGCATTACTTGTGTTGTAATTAATATACGTAAATGCACCAGTTGATGCATCTGATATTAATTAATCAATTGTAATTATGCTTAATTTAACGTTCCACTGAAATCAAATACCTCTGAATTACCTTTTAAACTCTCGTATTTAACTATGCGAAATTCTCTTGTCTATTTTCTAGTTTCCTCTTTTCTGGAGCGTTTAACGTAAACACCGACAAAAAAATGGTGTTTTTTTGTCTCTCGCAGTGCTGAGGCGAGGAAAAAAACGAGTCGGTTTTTTTTGTCCGCATACTAATGAGCTGCGTTAAATGTTCGTTTGCTAGAAATTTTATTCGTACTTTAAGCGTGCAGGGAACGGCTCAGTTTTTAATTACGCAGGGATTAATATTCTCGGGGATTAAGTTTTTAATAATCTTGTCGCGTTATGGAATAGTTTTTAACTAATCGATGACGTTTGTAATCATTTGGTAATTTTATATTGTCGCACGTTTTTATTCAGTGGTGGTGTTTGTGAATTATTTGATGACTTTAAGGGGTAAAATTAAGGTGATTTTTTCTTATTATCAGTTATGTCTTTTTGTCGTTTTATGGCGATTCTATGTTAATAATGTTTGTTTTGCTGTTGTTTCAGGACAGAAATGGTTGAGGGTGGCGGAAATTTCGGACCTACTGGCGAAAGAGCAGTAACTGCGGTTTCCTGAGGGTGAGTGCCTTTAGTAATTTTTCTTGTTTTTGATTTCATACCTCTGATATGTACTTTTGAGAATGTTTATCAACGATTTTACTGTCTGTGAGTTTTGTGTTTCATCTTGAGTGTACTATTAAGGAAGTCTCACAATTATGGGATAACCTGGATTAACGGGATTTATGTATCTGTGTACAAATGTTGACCGTTATTGAATTACGACGCTTTAAAACTAATCCGATTTCTTGTTATATTTGCGTCTCCTCCGAAAATGATTGAAATATTTTTTAAAAATTGAAAAGTTTCTTCTAAAATTATTTATAAAAAACTTTTGAAGTAGAGTCAGTAAACACTTATGTCCTTTCTCATGAACGTTTTCCTATTAACTTTAACTAATTTCAAAGCGACTCGAGTAAAAATTGAGAATTAAAATATGTTAATAGATTGTTCCAACCAGCACTTCATCTAGCAATCTAAGTAATCTAAATTTTTGATATGCATACATTGCATGAACAAAGTATTTGTTCAAGAATTAGTTCTGAAGCTTTGTTGGTACATAGGACATATTCTATTCGAAGTAATGCAAAAATGTAACATCAAAAAGTAATATGGAGGTACTTTTGCTACTCAAAGATTTAAAAAAATAATTGCAATTAGAAGGAATTGAATCGAAAATGGATTACATCTACGTTCAAATAGGGGACAATTTTCTCGATCTGAAAAGTATTTTTTTGAGATATTATTTAGTAATTAAAGGAGAATTATTAAAATTGGAATAATTATAGCTATAATAAAAATAATTAGTTTACACTGGAATGCCATATTTTTTAACTGGAAGTCGAATCTAATTTTCTGTGTTATTTAAATATCTACATCATTAGTAGATTGAATTATATACAATTAATCGTACTATATCGATAAAATGTCAGTATAAAAATGAAGATCCATAAACACAATCAGAAAAGGTGCTTTAATATATTCAAATCTTTGAAGAATGGTGAAATTCCTCAAATTACAATTAAAGTCAGTACTTTTACAAGGATAATACACTGTAGACTATTATAATTATTTGCTAGAAAACTGTGGCGTGCTCATGTAATTAATAAACCTGAAATTAAATGAATTAACGTATTCAGAAGTGTGATTTCTGAGGGACGAAAAGTTTGAATTCCTTTAAGAGGTCAGATTAGCCCTAACTCGATTTTAGTTGCTAAAGACTTATGGAAAAATCTGAGGAAAAATGATAGGAGAGATATAATTTCAGTTGTAATAGATAAAATTATACCTCATCGTATTCCTGCAGAAAAGTTTGCTGAACGTTTTCCTTGAAATGTTCTTTACCTCGTAAATAATCAATTATAATTAAATTGATGAATTCATTGTCCAATTGCTTCAGAAATAATTCAGGTGCTTGTTGGAACAGACCCATAAGTTAATATCAGGAAATATTTTTGAAAAATTACTCTAAGTTTCAGTAGGAACGGAGTAATTACTTAATTAAAGAAAACTTAATTCGAGAAAACTAAAAATTCTGTCTTTTGGTCCTTTGGAGATGCACGAAGCCAATGTAAAATGCTATGTTAACTCAGTTTCAAAGTAAAGGGACATAATGTCAAGGAAGAAGTCTATTGAGTTTAAAGTAAATTCAACAAGGCATTTATTTTACAAAGACAGTAACTCTTAAATTATTTTTCATATCACTTTACTTTCTCATTTGTTTACTTCCATTACTGGGCCACTTTCCTAATTATAAACACATTTGTTAAGAAGTCGTGATTTTCAAAATCCCCTGCTGTTTAATAAATTAAGCCTTGGTATTTCTCGCCGATTAATTTCGAGAGATTACCGGCTGATCTCCAATCTCTATCACATCGAAAACCTCTGCCAAGTCGCAGGGAAAAAAAGTACGTGGGCCATGATTAGTGACCTGGAGACGTTTCTTATTTGGACATATCCCCAGATAAAACCCCGAGGCTGAAATTCCCCTCCATTCGTCTTAATCGTCTAATGTATTTTTATGTACGAGATAATCCCTGTACATTCGCCTTATACAACATAGGAACGATCCATCACACAATTACAAAAAAAAGAGGACGAATCACGAAGGCGGGTTGGCCAATAGAACTCTGGAGTAGAATCGTGATAAAATATTCGATAAATCAATATTATGGGTAATTTGTTGGTAATGAAAGTCGCTACTTGTTAATAAAATGTTCTGTTTGAAAGATTTTCCATAAAGCCAGTAGCTGGGAACGTGTATGTAAATTTGCAATAATAATTGTTTGACAAATTCGCTCACGAAATTAATAATACTAATGTTATCATTCTTTTCATTTCTGAAAAGTACCCAAAATTTAAAATCAAAGTTCAAAAGTCCCTTGGAAATTATCTGCTGTTTCAAACGCCATTTTGAAGATGAAAATAGTAAAATACTGACTTTCCATTAAGAAATAAAATACAAGTTTCAACGAAAACAATGGCCCCATTAGCCGAGTATATAACGTTTAACGGGTCCGACCCTTAGTTATGATAGTTTACACTAAAAATCCCTTAAATTCCTCCTCCTCGCAATCTAAAGATTCGCATCGCTCCCATGGGGCCGTAACTAGCAGGGAATTAGTAAAACAAAACTGCGGACGTGCCGGCGACCACTGCGGCGCTCTTAGCAGATTTCATCTGTTAAGGCATTACGTGGCCGTGGCGGTGGTGGCTCTTCTCGTCAGGAAAGATAAATTTTCATACGAGGCAGAGCCGAAAGAAGGGAACACAGGGCATATCGAGCTTAATTAAATTCGACAGGGGAAAAGGGTGCGATGGAAAAAGTTGATCCGTGTGAATTATCTGCTTTTCTCACATTAATCCAAAACAGTTCTGTAGGTTCTTACTAAATTTTACAACTATACTACTAGATTGAATGTTTACAATTTTTCCTTGAAACATTTTTTGGAAACATGTCCTAAAGGGCACTTTACTCATGAGAATATTTACTATTTTATTTCAAACTTCGCATCTTGTAGCTTTGATCCCATAGTTTTTTCAGTGTTCATCGTATTCATGAGATTTACCACTGGTCTAAAGCAAAACTT
The DNA here is from genome assembly GCA_963576515.1 of Cryptocephalus primarius. Taxonomy (NCBI): domain Eukaryota; kingdom Metazoa; phylum Arthropoda; class Insecta; order Coleoptera; family Chrysomelidae; genus Cryptocephalus; species Cryptocephalus primarius. Next base: position 1,345,830 of record OY754945.1, on the reverse strand, counting down.
GTTTTAGAAACCATTAAGTAATGCCCTGTATTGGTACTCATACAAATGAAAGACATATTAAGAAGGAAAATTATGAAATACTTACACTTACGAAAATGTAGAACTTTTCACAAAATATTAGTTGAATTTAAAAAGCAAACTATCATCAATGAACAATAAGAAATATGTTGTTTTCATGTCACCCCTTTATTAGACCAACCCTAAATGTACTTGGACTTGTAATACCTGATTTTTAAAATGAGACGGGGGATCACCACATGTATTTTTGGCAGTAATGCAGAACAGAATGAGATTATTACAATACAACTTCTGTAATCATCACTGAAAAGAGCGTTAGTGATCGTTTTTCTTCTCTTCTATGTCAGCCTTGATTCGTCCGCTCCTGGAAAGGGTTCCTCGATCCAGGGGTTTCCTTTGATGCCTGATGCCCGGATTTTCCGACGCTTCTTTAGGTTTGACAATTTCGGCCGTGCCATTCTTTCCATGGCATTTGTGATATTTACTTTTCCTCTTTTCTCTTATACTAAGCATTGCCTTTTCTATGGTTATCTGTGAAAATCTGTAAATGTAATGCAGAAATCTAATGCAGTCCAAGCAGAAGAGAAAATCGTTTTGCTGGTTATGTTGGTCCGGTTAGTTTTGTAATCGTTGACTTCACAAAATCAATTTTGAATAGGGGGAATCGGTTGACGAATTCGGGGCGGTTAATAAAATTTTTCATTTCGATTTTGACAAAATGTTTGCTAATAAAATATTAACATTCCATTCGTGAAATATCATGTCGACGTCAACACTAGCCGTACGTTTCAAATTTCAATTTCGCCTGTCGATCGGCCCGTCGATGCTTAAATAAATTATACTTTTAACATCGGCTCCACGTAAACACAATAAATTGTTTACACCCGAGGGAATATTCATGGGGATCCAAAAATGACGAGCTCGCAAACTTTCTGATTAATCCGTAGTTCCCCGATATCTTTAATCAGATCCGGAGGATAAACACTATCGCAGGGCATCAATTCTTCTCCCACTGAAACATTTACAGGGTTATTTTTTGCGCGCACGTGGGACCGGATTTAAAATGTAAATGCGATCCACCTGAGGGCGGACACCGTCCCGGAGTAATACGTGCGGGTAGGTCTTGAGTTTCGGCAAGGGGTCGTTTAATTTGGAGTATCCTCGTAAGAAAATAAATCGGGGAGCGTTCCTTTTCGATGGCCGGGGAGATGGGAATTTTTCACGATTTGATTATCCAGGTATCCGCTCGGTGAAAGAAGCAGTGACATAGCGATATTTTCTCGTCTCGTTATAATTTCAAGCTACATGGTAGTATCAACCCCTAGTTAATGCCTTCAAAAGGAGAACTACAATATTTCAATCTTTGATGATAAAATTTTAGTTTTTCCTGATGCACTATACAATTATTGAAATAAAAATTTGATTTCAATTAAATTCAATTTATTTTCGATTAAGCTTCCTTACTTTCTTCATCAATTTTGTCTTTTAAGCGGACTGCCGTCCAAACTTCACAAATAATCACAAATAATTTTTTTCTAAATAATTTAGAAACCGTATATCTCTTAGTGAATAAAGTCACTGAGCATGAATGATCCAGCAGTTCCTGCCACAGAGACATGGCCAATCGTTAATAACCCTAGAAATAACTATTTTCTTCCCGGTAATCGTCCATTTGATTGTAACATCCTTTTCCTATTTCTTCACCAATGATATTTTTAAGATATCACTTACATTTTTCCCCTTATCGCAGTTCTTCAACATCTCGAAGTAATAAATACTCTCTTCATTTTCAAAACTAAAATTCCCTCTGGAATCCATGGCCTGTTGGCAAGAATTCTTGCCAGTGTTCCTTTCTGTGTTATTTCTGCTTTAAGGTCAATTACTGCAAGCTCATTGCTTTATATAGGAAAAACTTGTCAAAAAGTGATTGCTCCCTTTCTTTCCAAAAAGGGATCGGCAAAACTCTGCTGGGCTTTTCGATAAGTGCATGCATTTTTGATGCCATGAATGAAAATTTCTGAGCCTTAATAAGGGTTTCGATTGTGTTAGTTTTGATACTTTGTTTCAAAAGATGAAATTCTATGGTATTAAAGGGATTCCATATCGTACTGTAAATCACTGCGATGTGGAGTTCCTCAAGGTTCAGCTCTTGCATCAGTATGGCAGTAAGCCATTACAATGAATTTTTTAGTCCATAGCAGACAATATTGCCATTAATTTATTAGTTTAAATCGTTTGAAGCTTTGGCAAATGATAATTCACCTCTAAAATGATAAAAGTTATGGCAAAAAATGGCAAATGATAAAGTTCACCTCCTCGTGTTTGTGAAGGGAGATCTTTTTTGACATGCGATGATACAAACTTCCCTTCAAACGCCAGTCCTCACCTTCAAGAACATTCTGGTTTCTTTTTAACATACATTCGATATTGCTTCACGTGTAACAATATAATCGAACTGTTCTATATGTAAAATATAATCCAGACTCACTTTCACCCTCGCCGCGTGGATTTCCCCACCCGTGCCTCCCCGCAGAAGAAAACGTATGCACATAAAATCTGAATGAGAAACCGATCCCCTTCGAAAGAAATTTTCGTCTAGACACTTTCGTGTGACAAACGGGGAGAACTTTTACTTAACGTCTCGGCCAATGGAGGAATTCTGAACCCGAGAAACAATCGAAATCGCGGACGGAATTCATAATGCGCCCCCGTGGGGTTTTTAAGGGACGTCGGTGTTAAGGCGGCGTTTAGAATTGGTCAAGGGGCGGATTACGTTTAGTCGAATTATGGTTTTTGTCGGTCTGCAGTTAGTTTCGGGGTGGCTTAAAACGTGAAAGGGTCTGTCTGAGGGTGTCGTCAGTTCGGGTTTTTTTGTCGAAAATCCTCTCTTTTATGTCTCGTCAAGAATTCGTTGGTGATCGTGACGAAAAAGTTGGACGAAAACATTTCGTTGTATCATTATTTTGTTATGTTTAAAACACACATAAACGTTTCTGAAATCCATTAAAATTTTGCAGCGCGCTGTTTGCGTTGAAACTTATTCGGGTGGTTCGTTAAAACTTTGACTTATGAACAAAGTTTCGTCCATTTTGACGGAATTTTTCGAACAAAGTGATAAAACCCTAATGGCGAAAAAGTTTCGAAATATTCAGTGCTTCAAAAATGATGTTACTTGAATATTTTTCTACAAACTACCATAAATTATTCATTAGAGCGTATTTGACACATCAATCGACTTTGATAGCCAAAGTAAATTTTCAAAAACACCTATAAATTTGTCAACGCTGTTGATCCTTCAATTCCTTTTAAACTATTTAATGGTATCTACCTTAGAGTTTCTAAGAGCTTTAATAGTCTCGGTTAGTCAGTCTCGAAGATGGGTTGACCAATATAAATTAACCTGGCAATCGCGGCCTGAATATTCTTTTCTTGCTTAAACAGGGGCCGTCATTGATGACTTACACCAATAGAGAGCCTCTGATAGAAACAGTAAAGGTAGCAGGATACACGTGGTAAAATTGGTGATATGAATAATATTAACAGTGGCGAAACCTACCCTTGGCTTCTGAGTGAAATGAGGAAGAAGATTTATTATGCGTGGCAATTTTCTTTTCTTAAGTATCTCTATCGTTTATTTAAGCCTTTTCTCTCTTTTTTCCTCACGTATGTACATAGCCACAGTCAGCGTTTTGAAGTTTCACTTCTGCCGACCGTCCAATGGCGAATATCGAATTTCTTTAAAGTACAGCTATATTCTATTCCTAAATTCCACTCATGTTTTGAAAATACGTCAACTGATTTTACTATAAGGCCTATACGAAATCTCCCAATTTCAGAGGCTCCCTTACGAGGATAACACTAACTGCCTTCTGGAGGATTATGAGATGAGATGTGCTAGAACCACCCTCTCGGAAATTAGTCCGATTCGAACGTATTTACGGAACAGCCCTGCGATGATAACGGATGAATTTCATCAGGTCACGCGTTAAATACAGGGATTGTCTCCGACGGCAGCCGCTTTGATTATGTACCGAAGCATTGATTTGCGCCTCAGTTGCATGGCACAATTATGTTGCGGGACGTGTTCGGAATAGTAAATCAGAGCTAGGACGATTTCTCTCTATATTCTCTCCTTCCTGTTCCGTCGGTGTTTGTTTTTTCCCGTTTTCTTTGTAGTCAAATGGGGGTTTAGATTGTTGCGGTTGTAAATCCGGACGTTTATCAAATCCGACGTTTGTTATAGTGGAGTTATACCCGCGTGCGCGTGTCGTGGAAGTAAAATTTTTGGGCCCGCGGGAAATATGATGTAGTTTCGTCGCGAACGACGCGAGATTTAAATATTTACGATTTCATTCGGAGCCTGGAAACGTAATGCCCCGTCTTACAGTGTCTCTAAAAGAATTTCAGGGAATGACTGTTTCATATGATTATTTGACGAGAATATAAAGCGTCAAGGTGGGCGAAGGCGATCTCATTTTTAGAAAATTTGAAAATAAATTTGGTAACGGGTGGTGTTTTCCAGGCTCTTTATGGAGTTCTTTTTAGTAGATAAAATTTGACGGTAGACGGACCAAAAAACTTTGTTTAAGATGGATCAAAGATGATAAAAACCCAAAATCTAGACAAATCTGAGCTGTTGCATTTTTTAAACAATAAAAATTAAGAAAAATAATTGGGTTTTCCGGTTTTTCACCATATCGTGAAAATTATTGACGGAAATTGTACGATTTGTAGAGAATTAAAAGACCTTCAAAATGAGCGTTTCTAAAAGGTGATTGGAGCATTTTTCGCCGAGAAAACTTGGAAAAACCGTTAAAATGGACCCTTTTTCAAAAATTCATAGCTTTGCCCAGTTTAAAGCGCTAATTTTTGGTGAAATGTTAGATTGTTAGGTCTACTTTAAGCATGCAAAAGTTGGATGCTATCGGATAAATAATTTTTGCACAATTACGTTATTAACAATATACATCGAAATCTTGCAAAATTCGGCGTATTAACTGAGATTTTGTATCTTCAAACGGTTTTTGAAAGGGGACCTCAAAACCTACAGCTTTGCTAACTTCGATTTCTATATATTTTTGAAGAAAAATGCGAAAAATGGCCTCGAATGGCCTTTTATGCTGCCTGAAGCATTTTTTTTAAATGAAAAACGTGAACATTTCTTCTTATAACGAAGAAAAATCATCAATACTGAATGGTTTCTCCCCTGCGCACTTTTCTGGCAGTTCTGGAGCTAGTATAGCTGGATTTGTCCTTCAAAAAACTTTTTTGCGTTTAATATTTGTTCTCCGTTACTATACTCTTCTCAAGAAATTATTTTGAATATTATTGTTATCTCAAAATGATTTTTTCCATTTCTGTCTTCCTGTACGAGAAAAATAAAATAGAATTTCACGTAAAAAATTAAAAATCAAATCGCTAAAAATCCCCATAACCAATAAATTTCTTGATACTAACCCTTGAGAAATTTGTCACCATACTGTATAGAAAAACTGTAGTTTAACTAACTGAGATTCGCGGCACAACTCATCTACATACTCATCTCGTACATTTTAATGTATTTTTCCAAAACTGGAAACCTTCTATAAAACAATAAGCCCACTTATATCTACCTACTCACTACGAGTCATCTCCTGCGGCTTAAGTGCCTATCGAAGATCTTAGTAAAAATACTCGACTGACACACTCATCCCTTTATACCCTAAATTAAGTAGGGAACCTGCGTCTATCCCCATCACGGAAAATCTCTCAATTTTATATTCGACCGGTGTATCCGATCCCTTTCAAGCGACCATGGACGGATCTTTTCATCGGGACGAGACGGGAGAGAAAAGGCCGTCCCATTCGAATATGTTTGCTTGAACCTTACATTTATTAAAGTGGACGTTCCGGGAGAAAAATGAACGGGGATTCGGTTTGGGACGTGCTATTGCAATCGAGAGTTCATTCAGTTCAGATTTGATCAAAGGAAGTACGCACGATTATGCCCGAGGGATCGATGCGCTCGAGGAAGGTATTTTCAGTTGGAATAATATAGGGACTAGGGAGCTATTAGACTAAGAAATTTTCCCTTTTGATGTAAAAGGAGGGGTAAGAACAAATATGTAATCACATACTCGGCTTTATCGTGAGTAACACTTTTTTTTGGTTTGTGAAGAATATTTATTACTTTTACTTATATTTGGCATTGAATGATTACTTTCTAAGATAGGAAATTCATTGCATGTTTGTGTAGGTATTGATGTGACGATATGATTTCCGAGACTTTCACGATATTTTCAGGAAACATTGAGAAATTGGCCTAGATTTCTTGGGAGATAATCTCCTGCTAGATTTTTCTTTTCTTATTATTGGCGAATGCGGGGTTATTCCATGTCCCTCTATGATCTGTAAGCCAATCAAATCGTTAATTTCGTTATGCGATTATAGGTTGAATTAGTTGTAGGTAATAGTTTATAGAAGACACCTATGCTATAACAGAAAAAAAAATAGTTTTTAATTTAATTTTAAGAATAATTTTGTAACCCCTCATTTGCTCATTTAAACAAGGGGGTGATTTTTTTCATAAACAGTTAACACTGGAGTATCCCCAGGACATCGTACAAACTCCTCTTCTGGGGTACTTATGTTTTCATATACTTCATAGAGGAAATAAAGAAAAATAATTTTTACCCCTCATATAACTTCTGGCTTCAAAATATGGTATTACACGTGTATGACATGTTACGTTCACTCTACCTTCTGCTAAATTACATTACAGACTCCCAGCAATTCCATAGGCATATCCACACACTCCCCGTTGAATTATTAATACCCTTATAGTACTTTAGGTTTATCGTTTCCGGGATGAACCTCGTCACCACCATTTCTCTCGTTATTATCTCCTCTTTCCGTGTAATCAGCTTGTTGGTCGCCCGTAGGAAGCGTCGAGGGAACGCGAGACATCCGAACGAATTCGGGAGGGGTTGATGCGGCGACCTTTTAACGTTCAAGTCCCGTATTAAAATGTTAATACCTGGAATATCGCTGGAACGCATTAGCATAACGTGATTCCGTCGAGGATTTGCATACAGACGGCAAGCGGATTATAATTTCGGTCTCTTGTTTGGGATTGTTATTACGAATCAGTCACGAGTTAATCGTGAGTTATTAGGGGGTGCTGAGCTCTCGGAACATAGTGTCTAAGAGGGACGGTTGCTAAGGGCATATTCGGGTAATGAATTGTTCGAAGGAGATAAGTTGTGATTTACTAGCTGAATTGAACTGGGGTGAAGGTTTTTAAGGCCTCAAAATTTTATGGTTTTCTGTTTAATGCTGAAAGAAATTACTAGGATTCTCCAGGATCTGAGGGTCAGAAGTGGTTCAATGTCCTTTAAGGCTCAAAGGTCCTTTAAGGTTCAAAACTGTTGTAGAATCCATTGGAAAATTGTATTAAGTCAATATTAAATGGTTATCAGTTAAGTGTGAAGTTAAAAACCTTGAAATTTAACTACCTAAATAGCTTCAAATATGCCCAACAAACAAGCAGAAACCTACATTTTCCCTTGAGCCTACATTTTGACCTCTATTAAATCACCCCCAAGGCTTTACAATAAACCTTATTTTAAACTAATTACCATTAACGTTGTGTACCTTGTCGAATCATCGATTGTAGAGATATATTACGAGTTGTACTTGTAAATCTAAGACATTAGTCAAATGAAATTATCATTGGGTCACTGATTTTCTTCTCCTGAAAACAAAAAAAAAGGTGCATGCAGCTTTTTCATAAACCACCACCACCACGCCATTAAGAGTATCAGAACTATAAATCTCCCTTCCTGTGCTTTGCCTTAAGTAACGCGGGTCGATATCGGGTAAGTAATAAAAGTACTCCGAGTTGATTGAAGTTTAGAGGTCGGAAAAGTTTACGAATCGAACAACCTCCAGATGTTTTCTGCGAGAGAGGCACAGACGTTGAATAAAATATTGTTTCCCTCGCTTATGACTCTCTTTACTTTGATGTACGTGATGTTTATTGGATCCAGGATCGCTTACTTAGTTACGACGGAATAGGAAATAGTATCAACTGTTGCACTTTTGAGTATTTTTTACATGCATCCTTGGTATGGAGGTATTATTCCCACGTGAACGGTTATTGCATCTATGCACTTACCATTATCGAATCCCTGTGCCTTGTCCTTGTAGGTGTCCGTACAGTTCTGCCTCCTGCCCTCGATGATAGCGTTCAGCAGTCTTTGTTCATCGTCGGTCATCTTCTACCACAAAACTTCGAAACTTTTCTCTGGCGAAGTTCCTCCCCCTACGTTTCCATTATTGTTATTATCGTCTTCGTCTCTGGAACAGAGAAGAGAACCACGTGTTGCGTCAGCCGTATAAAAAACACCCTCGAACGTAATTAAAAGCTACGATCGAAAAGGAATTAGGGAAATTAATGAGAAAGGGGGAGATTAGTTTTTAATGCCTTTGATTGTCTAATTGTGTACGAATCGGGACGTGGAAATTAGCGGCGCTTGGGGAAATCGGCGACGGGTGGAATTGTAATCTCGTCGGGGTAGAATTTTAGAAATAATCTTAAAATACGTTTAAAGCGAGTTGGAAAATCCTCGGGTAATTCAATGTGACGTCAAAGTTGCGTCACGTCATAAACGTCAAAGCACTTATTAGTTTGAGGGTGGGGAAAATACATTAAAAGTATGCATGCAATTATGCAATTATTTATATCCGTAATCAATTATTGAACATATGCAATAATTGGTGGAAAAAAATTGAGGACGTTCAAGGATTGCCTCCATTTAATCCAATTTAGTATTGTAACGAATGCCCCGTATAAGCCGTTGTTATGGAAAAACAGTAGTTGTCTATGTGAATTGTAGATGTTAACGTTGACAGTAGGTAGTAAAACCTCTTTGTGCATGTAAAACCATTACATTGGGGGCTCAACCGGGATTTGGTGAACCGAGGTAGCGGATAAAGGTTTGGTGGACGTGGGATGGCGTACGGAAGTGATGGCGATGGCACGCGGCGGAGAGGCGAGGAGTGCAGTCTGTGCGGCGTTGTGGAATTGTTGGGCGGCTGGCGCAACTCGAAACGCTACAGAATCCGAAGCTAAGTACCATTACACAAATACACACCACTATAACACCAAGGTTTGGGATAACCTAAACAGGTTTAGATTTAGGAAAACACTCGAATGGATTGACTGCGTGCGGCTGGCGCGCGTGGCCCGTTTGAGTGCTACACTCACATTCGTGACTCTTATTGGGAGACGGGCGCTGTTCATCTTTAGTACAAGAATTGGTGATGGTTGACCACTGGGTTGTGCGTCTGGAACCATGAAGCAGTTGCTGGGGATTTCAGTAACTGCAGGAGCAGCGAAGGATTTCAAGAGACAGGTCCCTCTTCTACCTGGAGCATTGGATGGGATTGGTCATCCCTGGTGTCTTTGATGGTCAGAAAGAGGATTGGCCTGCTTGGTTTCGATTTGCTGCTGATTAATTTTTGTACAGGATTTGCAGTACAACCCGCTCAATGGAGTTAATCACACACATGCACAAGCACACAATTACACATATACTTGCAATTTATTGCAAATGGATCTGGCAAGGATACTGGCGTGTTTTGTTTGATTTTTAGATCAACTATGGCGAGATTCCCCGAGGTGGATATCGCCTGGAGAGGACAACTGGCTCTCGATGGATAAGTTCTGGCGGAATTTCTGAAAAAGGGGAGGAGCGGTACGCATGGTAGCAGTAGCAGTAGCAGTAGCCGAAGCAGTAGTCGAAGCATTAGCCGTAGTAGTAGCAACAGTAGCAGCAGTAGTAGTAGCTGAAGCAGTAGCCGAAGCCGTAGCGGTAGCAGTAGCAGTAGCCGTAACCGTAGCAATAGCCGTAGCAGGAGCAGTAGCCGTAGCAGTTGCCGTAGCAGTAGCAGTAGCAAAAGCCATAGCCGTAGTAGTAGCAGTAGTAGTAGCAGTGGCAGTAGCCATAGCAGTAGCAGTAGCAGTAACCGAAGCAGTAGCCGAAGCATTAGCCGTAGCAGCAGTAGCAGTAGCTGTAGCTGTAGCAGTAGCAGTAACCGAAGCATTAGCCGTAGCAGCAGTAGCAGTAGCTGTAGCAGTAGCAGTAACCGTAGCAGTAGCAGTAGCAAAAGCCGTAGCCGTAGTAGTAGCAGTAGAAGTAGCAGTAGCAGTGGCAGTAGCCATAGTAGTAGAAATAGCAGTAACCGAAGCAGTAGCCGAAGAAATAGCCGTAGCAGTAGTAGCAGTAGCAGTAGCCGTAGCTGTAGCAGTAGCAGTAACCGTAGCAGTAGCCGTAGCCCCAGCCTAGCCGTAGCAGGAGCAGTAGCCGTAGCAGTAGCAGTAGTTAAAGCCGTAACCGTACTAGTAGCAGTAGAAGTAGCAGTAGCAGTGGCAGTAGCCATAGCAGTAGCAGTAGCAGTAGCCGAAGCAGTAGCCGAAGCATTAGCCGTAGCAGTAGTAGCAGTAGCCGTAGCAGTAGCAGTAGCTGTAACCGTAGCAGTAGCCGTAGACGTAGCAGGAGCAGGAGCAGTAGCAGTAGCAGTAACTGTAGCAGTAGCCGTAGCAGTAGCAGTTCGCTGATATGGTAGTCATTCGCTGATATGGAGTGCTGTGGAAGTAGATGGTCCGAGGGTCGAGGGCGACCCTGAAGACGGGGAGGGATAGTGTAACGAATGCCCCGTATAAGCCGTTGTTATGGAAAAACAGTAGTTGTCTATGTGAATTGTAGATGTTAACGTTGACAGTAGGTAGTAAAACCTCTTTGTGCATGTAAAACCATTACATGCACAAACATGTCAACATAACATCTATAAATCACATAGATAACTACTGTTTTTCCATAACAACGGCTTATACGGGGCATTCGTTACAGTATTAATTTCTAACGTGCGGAGGACGAATTAAAAGCGTCCAAGCGTCGACACTCTTTTTACCGGGAAGGCGAAAATGTGTCTTATGTGTCTTCCTCACGAACGTTCCATAAAAGAATTTTAGGTACGACATAAGTTTTTTTTTCGACGGTGCGACAAATGTATAAACGAGGCAGATAGGATAACAAAAGGGTCGGAAACCATTAGCGTCAAAAACATTAGCAAACACGGCGAAATACGAGGAAGATTTTCCACGCTTAGCTAACGTACGTTCCGTTAAAAAAGGAGTGTGTCTCGGTGAGCTGCTATTACGAAATTGTAGCGTGTCTTTGCATTATAGTGAGGAGTATTATTTTTAGTACGATACATTTACAAAGTGGTGTTGATTCACACTGACGATGGTAAAAATTAGGATCCAAGTTGCATTAGTTTTTGCAGTGTTTCATATGCATTTATAAATTCGAAATATTTTGGTATCTTAATTCTTAGTTCGCTATATTCAGCATCAATTATTAGGACTTCAGCATGGTTACCTGCATATTATGCAATTTCCACAATGCACATTGCTTGCATTAAATTACCTTAAAAACATACCACTTCATAAGTACATCTGAAATATTTTCCAAGATGGATGTAACGGGTATCTTTAAGATTGGGAGCATAATTGTAAGTTTCTGCAATAATACTGTCAATGATAATACCAGAGACATCAAAAAAGCTAATTTGTTTTAATTTTTGCAAATTTTATCCAATGATAAAAGTGTTCGATTAGTAAGCATCACAAAAGAGTTTATCTGCTTCGAACCTGTAGGTAATGTGGGGATTTGCCGTTACCCTTACGGTAACAATGACCACTAATCCTTTTTAACCTGATATTTCGTCAGAAAAGGTATACAGGATAAATGAACCACACAATCAGATCGTTGAATTTTTATACTCACTTTAGCCCATGAAGGGTAGGCATTTAATTACGACAGAAAATCCTTTCGACAAAACGAGTAGGTAATCTACCCTTTTCCACTTTGAAATTTCGCATTGATACTCCCTTAGAACGTTTTAAACTTATGACGTAAATTTCAGCTCGAAAAGTCTAGCATTTTTTGTAAAAATCGCTTGTTGAAAACGTTCCATTTTCTTTGCCTAAAATGTGAACTGTGGAATTTCTAAATGAAACTGTCAAAAGTTTCTAAGCCTATGGCGTCTATTTGGTTTTACATCTGTTAGAACAAACCTATTATTACACAATAGATGTATTACTTTTAAGTGTTAGAATCGTGATTTATTTTGTGGGTTCTCCATTACTTAGTGCGTGTGTACTCAGGCGCCCCCTGGTGCCCACTCTCGTAAAGCTACATCTCAGCGTCAGCTTTTCGATTAAATTCGCCGAATTTAAAAATTCGAGAGGGCAAAGGGATGTTTTTTTAGGGTCGCGCGGAGTCGCACAAAGGGCCGTTTAAGGTTCGGATAGTTTGAATCGTATTTTTTTTCTCTCTCTCCCGACTTCCCTTAAAGTGTTCGTTGTACGTAATGAGGGCGTAATGATGGGGGTGAAGTTTCATCCGGATAAGTGGGAGCCGGAAAATCAGTCCTTCGTCCTTTGTAGCAAATTTTCGGGGCACTTTTAGGGAGACTGTAGGAAGTACAATCTTGGGGGATTTGCTAAACCTTTTTTAATCCGGAGAGCTTCGGTGAACTCCGCTTGACTTGAATGTTTCGTAAACTCGATATACGAAGGTGCGTTTAGGTTGAAGGGGTGGATAAGATTTTGTTTAGAAAGTTTCACGAGGAGAGTGCATTTTCTATTCTGAGTTCATTCATTTTTAGTGTACAGATCAATTATTTTATTATTAGAGTTAGAGTCTTGTGGAGTTGCACCAGAATTAATGTTTCAGGAAACTTTCAGTGCAATTATAGTTGCGCTGAATTTATTATTGCATTGTCATTTTGGCACTTCGTTAATTAATTTAATTTTACTGTAATTTTGCAAGGCAATAATGTTACTTACTTAAGCGATTATCAGCATACTTCTTCAGTATGAAAGGTACCTGTTATTTGTCTTATCAATTTATTTAGTCCGACTTCTGTTCCAGACAATTTAAACTCCCATAATTTATATCCCAAGTTCCGTACCGATTTGCATACACATAACTCATGTTTTCTTTTGCAGATGAAAACAACGCCACTTCTAGAAAAACAACTAGAGGACGCTCGTTTCAACGCTGACCTATTATACAAGGTAAACATAGTCTTTACATTTTAACGAGCATGACATTTTCTGTCGCAGTTTATTCTGGTCTCACATTTACCCTATGAGTTCCAGTGGTTATGGTGAATGGGAAGATTTTATTTGAAAATAATTTCGAAAAGAAACTCCTTGAAACGACGATAATTTGTACGTGTTGCTTATACCGAGTATGTGATGCGGTTTGAAGAAAACATGCTTGTGAGAACTTTACTAAGTTTCAGTTTGCATATGAAAGTAAATAACGTAGAGGGTAACACACGAGAGTAACGAAACGAAAAGTCTTGTTTCCGCTAGAAAGTAAAAAATGTCAAGACTGGGGAATAGGCAAAACACCCTTCAAGCGTAATACTAAATAAATGGCTAATGGGATTTAAATATTTTAGGGGGCATTACGTTCTTCCTCCCTTAGGAGCTATACGCCTCATGGACGTGTAAGGGCGGAAAATATGATATCTGCGAAATGTACTAGGAGGGTTCCGGAAAATTGACTTACTTTTCACAAAAAAAGATAGGCGCTTGGTGTAATGATAATTTCATTGTGCGAATCTGGACTCGTTTCGTTTTTCGATTTATTTTTTTTACACGTATTAGGAGCTAAGCTGGGGGCAACGGTTATGCGGACTTTGTAATGCGAGTTTGACTGCTCTGGATTTAAATTACTTTCGGTACTTTCGGCTTTTATTTACATTCGGGCAGACGACAATAAAAAAATTATTAGCAATAAATTTGCATGCATATAAAAAGCAATTCGGAGTCCCTAGTGGTGGATTTAATAAAAAAACATAAAGGGGATGGTGAAGTGGGAAAATATAAATGTTTCATATTACTCTTGTGATAAAAAGTAAAATAAATTCTGAAGTTCGTCGTTGATGTAAGAAGTGTCCAACTTCTCGAGAAATATTTTTACACTTCTTTGTGGGTATATTTCGTAGGAAAATATGATGATTTTTTAAATTGGATTTCCATGGAAATATGCCCAATCATTTGAAGACTTTTCGTATATGTGTTTGATAGATTTAATGAAAAAAAATCTAGCTTTATGAAAGAAATGTTTAATTCTAATAATTAATAATCTGGATCTTGTGGGTCCATTTTGTGATGCATTTCTTTCCCCCCTGAAGGAAATCGTTTAATGCAATGTAGTCATTTTAGTGATTATTTTAGTCACGACTGATAATTATCTATTATGTTGAATGTAATGCTTGATTTATAAATGAATCAAACAATAATTTCAATAAAAACATGCATTATTAATAAAAAAATATAAAAGTAGATAGCGTATTCAAAGAGAAATTTATAAAAGCAAGACAAAAACGGGATCCTAACTTATATAAGTGTAAGATGTTGTTCCAGATTAGAAGTACTTCACGGGGGGGAATCAGTGATTGTATAATGATCAACATCGGATTTAATTGCATTTGTTGAGCATTTTTTCAAACAAATTTTTGTACTTTGGTCCTTAACAAAAATAAATGCAAAACATATGATGTGCATATGTTCATCAGTACATTTTCTTTTTGGAAAAACATATATGGAAACTGTTTCTGTTTGAATTGTTAAGCATTTGGTTCAATAATTCCTATAGGAACTTTGTACAGAATCCTTCAAGCATTACATTTTACTATCTACTGGTGAAGAGTCAAATATGCTGTCACCAATCGATTTAGCAGCAAAATGCTTCTTTTTATAAGAATCGTCTAACTGCAGACCTATTCAACCAATATATGCTAGTTGTTTCCAGTAATCAATCGCCAAGGTAGCAATATCAGCATTGAGGATATTTATCATCAGCAGGTTAAAGTGTTACTGCCTGAAATGTATGACAAAACATCATTGAATCGACGTCTCTTTTACAAAATGAAAAGCTGTGACATGAAAAATTTGTACAATTTTTCTGTCCTAAATGAAACTCCCATTTTTAGTTATAATTGGGCGTCCCCTTGATGTAATACAAGGCGAGTAATTAAAACATAATCGAAGCAGAGGTTTGACGTAACGTGGTCGACGGTGATAAATCTAGCTTCTTCCTTTCGGGCCTTTTATCACGTCCCCGAGGAAATTGGCGCGGACGTGAGAAAAGGAAATAACACTCGAGGTTTATATTGACAGGTCATTTCGAGGCGCGCAGAGGGCCGGCCTAACCCTTCAAATTTCTTGTTAAATCGAAGCCCGGGATATTAACAGGAACCGGATATAAGTTAAAGTTTTCGAATTATTAGATATCAAGGTAGTATAAAACGGTCTTAAAGTTCAGTTGTTACGAGACTCGTTCATCGGCGTTTAGTAAAAATTAGAACCGACCTCGCGTGGTCTCATCGAGTGTCTTTAACTTGGAGATGTCGTGTGTCTCCAATCTACTTAAGTGCTGATGAAAAAAATCACTTAGGAATTTCTTAGTTGATTGGCCAAGGACAGATATAAAATATATTGGAAATAATTTACAAAAGCAAATAATAAGCAGTTGGGAGTTTTGGATGATTTTTTGGAAAATATTTCGAAATTCCATTAACTCTGATGTTTTTTCAGTATATTATTATTATAATTTTTTAATAATGCTATTGCTTCCATTTATAAATGTTAAATTTTTATATTTTCATAGTAGGACATTTTACTACCAGTTCATTACGATTATTGTTTTATTTATTTACTTAAAGAAACTTTGGAACCACATTTCATGTGAAAATTTAGCTCTGAATTAAGACTCATTATTTTAAGATAAAATTCTAAAGTGCATTTTGTGTTTTGTGAACTTTTTATTATGTTGGGATAAAAATTAATTCAGATATTCCCGTTAAACTTGGCGAGTTGAGTCCTTGGACATTTCCCGCGTCATTTAAATTCAAAATATAGGCCTCAAAATTTCCTTCGAAATGGATTTTTATAGATTAGAAATTAAAGAAATCAGGATTAAAAACTAATTGAATCTTTTTGGGGAAATTTTTGGAGAACGTAATGTTTTAATTTAACATCATTTTGAAGCATTTATGAATACACGTGAACACATTAGCCTATATACAGTATTATGAAGGTATCCTCGTTCATTATATACATATGCACTTCTATATAGAATCTACTATTAACATATAGCTAGGAGAACAAAAGAGACGATGCTGAAAATGTCTGAAACTAATTGTTTTCAATTTCGTCATGAATGGTTCATATTCTAAAATTTGTAACATTGTAACACATCTTACAATAACTTCTGAAGTATGTACAGGGCGATATTTATTCTATGAATTTAAACAATTTCTACTATAAAATACTTACATCCTCACTTTACAAATGTTTTTAATAAAAGGCGGTTGTTTTCGGTTGAACATTGATAAAAAAATTAAATAACTAACAGATAACTGACATCAATTCATTATAAACGGACGATTAAAGCATTACAAGCGGTTAGAAACTGATTTTTTAAAATTTTTCTTAGGGGTGGCTTCAAAGGGTTTAAAGCAAAGAGCATGGAAACATGTTTGTCGTAGTTAAATATGATTTCATTTCATAAAACGCTTAAATATGTCATTTCCACAATTTATTAATAAGAAGTCATAAGAAACAAATTGTACACGTCGGGACCATATCACTTTTAAAGCAGAGGGTACAATAAAATTGAATACAAATTATCATGGCAATCCAATAAATATTCTCTAAGCGATCAGTATGAAATACCTGATAAATATAGAAAGTTGACTGCGTCCTCCAAGTAACTACATGTGAAATTTCGAAAACAATATACCGCACTTCCTAATAAATTCAGAACGCATTTCTCCCACAGGAATGTCAGGACTTGGAGGAAATCTTTCCGCATTATCCCATCCTGAATTTTTTTATTTCGCTCTTTTAACTCGAACGTCGCATTATCTTCAAATTTCTTGTAGTTTTTATATGCTAACCGACGAAAGAGTGACACGTACTGCATTGCAGTTAACTTGATTAAATTTTGCTGGAATATAATTAATCCATTCTCTCGCTTTCCCAGAATTAAAGGATAATTGATGTTATATCTTTCTGGATTGTATTGGCTAAGTACCAGTTATGAATTAATAAATTTGGTTAAGTACGAGGTAATTACAACTAATTAGGGATGTTTTAATATATTCGTTATTAATATTAGGATATTGCTGAGGATAAAATTACAAGCAACGTCGTGCTGATATATCTTTTGAATTTATGAAACATTAATTAGCTAGAGGTTTTTTTTGTTTTAATAGTGTATCCTAATGAATAATTGACATTATTACTTCTAAAAAAATTCAATTCGAGAATAATTACACTTTAGTTGTTTCCGTAAACGCTTTGCCATTCCGGGTTAATTTTTAAATTGTTCGAATTTACCTCGTGAAAAATCGCCCTTCAGCAGAGCAGCCCTAATTTCCCATTCAACCCCTAATCAGACTACCTAATGAAGCCGGGGCACGTATACCCACACCTGACTGGTCCTTTTTTGCTCCGGACCGTCTATTAATTAGCCCCGTGAGACGTTTCCAGAGCTGTTTATGTTCTTGTTTTCGTCCATACTAAACCGATATTATACGGAGGGCGCACGATGTACGGGGAGGATTTAATTAACTGGGGACGGTCGCGCTTTTTGTCGCGTTGTAAGCGAGAATGGACGTTTCAATCGAGAATTTTGGTCAGAACTGAGGGAAATGTGCGAGGGGTTTCTGTAGTGTGAAATAGTGTATTTTTGGGTATAATTAATTGTAATACATCTGTGATTTTTACAAGCAACAGCATCCCTACATTACCTACAGCAGACCGATATTTATAACGCAATAGCATTTAAAGTGATATTATATTTACATAAAAATGAAGAAAATCTGAAAGTCATATGAATATTAAGATGCCTACTTAGGAGACACTTACCCTGTTGCGTCCCTAAAATAGTGGTTGAGAAAAGGCACTGTGTTGCTGGTTGGTTCAAAATTTGTTACTTGTTTCGTAGATGCAATCGTTAGTTCCAGGCACTTGACAGTTAATATCCATTAAAACATCACCGTTTTTCGCATAAAACCATCCATCTTCTACCTTCGCAACGGACGAATTTTCTCCGGACCAGATTTATCAAAAATATCCAAAACAGCCTCTTTGTACCGAAGTAACATTTTTTCCGGGATTTACCACCTCGTCCTTTGTCCCTGTTTGTTGTAAATTGCGATTAAAAGCCGTTATTATAATGTCCCGTTTTTGGCGAAACTCGCCATAATACAACCGACATCGCCCCTAACGGCCATTACAGGAATGCCCCCCCCCCATAAATTGTTCGTTACCTCACGGCCGCAAAAAATTAATCGTCGACGAATAATCACGACTGGTTTATTTTAACGCGCATGTAAACGAGCACCGACAGTGAATTTTTGACGCTTACGGGGGAAACATAATCTTTTGTGTAAGTACCTGTGGTTATCATTCAATTTCAACACGTGATTGTTTACTATTATAACGATATTCCATCTTCCCGACTTGCTTTTGCAGAAATGAATTTTTCAATTGTGATTCACATGATTAATAACGTTAATTACTACACTGTAACGTTTTACATGGATTAATTAATACTACGACAATTAAACTAATCAGAAAACACTAACTAAATTTAATGACAAGACTTTATAAACTAATTAGTCACTAACAGTAGTAACATATTTTTAATAGTTTAATTAGACAACCTTTTACAATGTGACCATCACAATTAGATAAAATAATTTCTCTGTACGTCCTGAATCCGTATGGCGCAGTTTTTCCCAACGTAATCTCCTAATATCCCCTGCAATATATTCCCTTAATACCTTCGCCGCGACATTTATTAACGATATTTCTCTGCAATTACTACATAATTTAGAGCCCCTTTTAATGGTATAATAACAGGGAGTTTTCCAGTCTGTTACGTGGACCGCTTCGCTGCGAGTAAATTTATATTACATCGCGCCCATATCTCTGAAGCAAAATTAACGCACTGTGGAAAAAGTATTTTCAGGTACAAAGTTCGTTGTTTATCGTAGGCAGGAATGTTATTTAAGGGATTCTGGATTAAAAAGTCGATTGTGTAGCTCTCACTGATTTTTCAGTCTTTTTTAAAAAGCAGTTGACGGTGTCATTGGAATCACCATCATTTAATCGGATTACAATTCATGATGACAAAATACTTAAAACGCAACGATAACACTACTGATAACGATGACTGTACAAACGTAACGACCTATTCCAACTACGTTCATTAACAGTAGTGTCGATAATTTCAATGAGGATTTGTAATAATGTTTCAAGGCTAGATAATCCACGATTCACATTCATGATATGGTAATCCATTTGTACAACAGAAAAAACCAGAGTTGCCTACAAATACCGACAAATCTCGTATTTGATGAAGTAAATATAGCAAAGTCCTTCCAATCCCTTATCCAAATAGAAAAGAAAGAGAAATGTCCCATGTATTAAATTCACGTCCGTCTCGTCTCGTGATGCTTTTTTATTGAACTAGTCCTCCAATAGGAAAACTAGTTACCAAAAAAATATTGTATACTCTTTTATACAGCATACAAATTCGTTTCAATCACAACCCCCTTAGCCCGTAACCCGAACCGTGCCTTAGTCAATGTATTATTACAGTTATTACATGCTGTGTTGCCCTCTTTCGGCGTATCTTCCCCCTGGATCATCACTCGACTTCCATTAGTAAAAATGGGGTCCGGTTACCTTGTATCCCTGCCTGCTCCGAACGTTTTGGAGCACCCTTATCAAATTGTGGACCGTGTTAACCCCCATTCCCGCGCTTTTTCCTACAATTGTGTTTGTCAACATTAAGTGGCGAGGGGTTAGGAAAAATTATTATTGCGAAATTGTGGCAAGCGAAGGGTTATTAGAAACGTTTAGGTATAACGGCGTTATCTGTGGTGAAATTGTTATGGAGTTCGAGTAACGTTGAAACTGTGTATCTCTCGGTTTAAATTTATGGTTAGGATACTTTCGATTTGGAATTGTTGACAGTCTCATGAAGTAAATAACAATAATAATTTTATTATCCTTCCGCGCCGCCGTAAGGTCGCCATGTCCCTCATTTATGGACGTCCAGCGTTGTTTACATTAAGGCAGGAATGCCTTATTTATGTCGTAATCAAATAACGTATTCCAGCAAATATTTGACAAAAATTGTCATCTGTCTGTACTATTGACTGTTCCCTTGGGTTTGTTATAAAATATATGGGACGGCCATTAAGTTCACTTTGTATTATAACTGCTTTTACGGCTCCAGGTTCCCGAGATTGTCTACGTGTATTTTATTATTTTCGAAATGGTGTTGCAGATACATTTCTGGGACATATCATTATTACACGCACACATGTGGTGAAATTCGTGAGATGAAGCTGTCTCTATAACGGATCCAAAATCGGTATATAACGTCATCTCGTTAGTTAAACCCATATCATTTCCATTCCTGTGGTTGGCATAAATGGAAATGGTCTTTAGGGAGAAAGGAGAGAGAGGCAATGCCTTCAGCTGTTCAGAGTTACCACCTTTTAAAACGGAAATTACATCGCTGGATTATTTCCTCTGATTCCTGTTTACGTCTGAATGGAGTTGTAGTGAATATTTTTGAATTAAATTTATTTTGGTGGTTTTGGAGATGAAACGTTGAATTGGTGCGTACAAGCAGGGTTAAAAAGGGCTTAAACATCTGTTTACACGAATGGTTGTTTGATTCAGATAAGTTGCCATGTTGTATTACAAAATCTGTAAAAGTTAATTAACGTCATCGATCACAATAAAATCACAAAATATTTAAAACCATTCAGGGAAAAATAAAATCTGTTCGATATCAACGAATTCCCACGAAAAAGGAAATCTGATCCAAAGGTGAAAAAAATAAGATCAGATATCGACCTTTCCCCCTGAGCTTGAGCGAACTTTTCTCTGTTGACTTTTACTTTCCTAAATTAGAAGATTCTCCCTCGGATAGCTTAAGGGGAAATCCGTGTATTGCTTATCCGTCCGTAAATAGCAGGTATCGTATAAGTAATTACTTATATCGTATTTTGTGATTTATATTTGTAATTGTCATTAATCGAGGCAAAAACTGGTAAACAACTTTGTGTAATGGGCGAAGTGTTTTTACATTTTTCTAGTATGTTTCATCAAAAAATTTGGTTTGATTGATTGAAAAATTTGGTGGTGTATTGATAGATTCCCCGAATTTAGTAAGTAGTAAGTTCAGCTTATATCAATAAAATTCCCCTCGAGGAAAGTGTGGAGGTGTTAGACAGATATATAGATAGATGCTATAAGCACCTTGAGTCCGAGTAACCTCTTAACTGTTTCAGATCTGTTGTCTATTTTTGCAAATGTTTTCCATTGATATTTCAATTTTTCCCATGATGATAGATGTTAGGTTAGCTCTTAAAAGGTGAAATGACTGAAACTTTACCTATTCATTTTTAGTATTTTCAAGTGTGTTTCATTTTCCATAAGTAGCTACTGATGGCGGTATTGATAGGCGTTGAACGTCTAATCCGATTTTGGGATATTTCTCGACCGTGTGATGAAATGCCAGATTAACTAGAATTTCAAAATATCTGTGCATTATTACCGCCAACTGTTCGATCGGCTTATGATCATAGGGCGTAGGGCATCCAGTATCGAACCCTCTTAATCCCGCAAATGTTTATGAGGGCCGACGGAATCAATTCCTGCATTACCTCTTGCCTGGATTTATGTCCTTCTTACCATATCGCCCTGTTTGAAACTCGTAGTAATTCGTGATTCGATCACCCTAATTTAGTCGTGTCCGACAATTATTTCCTCTGGCGGAAACCTCAGCCTTCGCCACGCGTCAATTATTTTCCGCATTTCCACTTCTCTCGCCGCCCGCCTTATGTCTCCTTTTTGTTTTCCCTCGAGATTTTTCGTTCCATTTCGCGTGCGGTTTTCCATCATTATCGCCCGCGAGGGGGCGGGCGGCAGGGGAGGGTAGGGAGGACGGTACGGTTGCTAAGAACGTTTTCCCCATTGACTTTCCACGGAGGCCTGAAATTTCCCGCGGTAACGAAGTCAAATCGGTTTTTTGTTCGGGTCCGACGCGCCGAGATTTCGGGAACGTGCCCGAATCAGTACATATTGTCGTTGAATAATGGACGCGGTTTAAATCCGGCAGGATGGGCAATTGTGAATCGTACGTGGTTGTTTGGGAAACATCGTTTTCGGCGATGTTTTGAAGAGAAGCCTTCTTCATGCGGCATTGAGAAGTTTCGGTTTAGATGTTATAAACAGATATAAAATCACACTCTTTCTTGGAAACACGAATTGGGTTCAATTGATCCCTATACGAGGATCCCATTTATCGTTCATTTGGCCAGGTTCTCGCATAATCAAAACCGGTTTTCATCTCACGTGACACTGAGACTACAAAGAAAAAGAAATTTAAGGCGCCTACAAAGTCTTCGACCGTTTTCCGCCATTCTTTCCCCCTAGTACAAGGGGGAATTGGGGGAATTCTCATTGGGATCTCAATAATTGCGAGGGTTACAGAGGCGAGAAATATCATAATCGAAGGGGTTTACTTAGAGATATTACGAAAACAATTACTATTAAGAAAATTCGTTCCGAATCATAAGTTGTTATTAAATTTTGTTAATTAATCCCGCAAAATGTGACCGTTATAGATCTCGTGTCTGTTTAAAAATATCCCAAATTTCAATGGTATTTCCGACGCATTAGACCTTCTTCTTTTTTGATATTTTTTTTTGTACAATACTCGATAATATACAGTGTGTACAGTATTCTCCCACAGGCGATGTGGGAAAACGTCGCCCAAAAATTTTAAAGTCATTTCTCGGTTGTCTTCAAGCATCCTTTTTGATAACTCCTTGAATCTCTTTCATAGAATTTCTCGCTAACTAATATTTTTAAGCACCGCTGCGCTGTTTTCATCATCGTTCCTTACATTTATACATAAGCGTACGTAGCAACCTAGCGTATAAGGTGGAAATTCAAATGACATCAAAGGCGGATAAAAGTTGCCTCGAGCGATATCCCAAACGTTATATTTACGTCGTATAATAGCCAATATCTTCCTTCTAGTAGTCCTTTGGAGGCATCCTACGATATTTTTCCGCACCGTAATATCAACGTTTATTGAACAGAATTTATCCCAGTGAAATTCCCCGCCTCGTAATGAACACTCGGTAAACACATAAGTTTCAGTTATTACCGCGTTAAATAATTTTTCACATGTCTTGGATAATTGGTCAGGTTAAGAGGCTGAATTAGCCTATGTGGGCTCAAAAATTACAGGGACGTTCCGTGTTTATTCATGGAAACATAAAACGATCGCCGAAAATATCTTTAACGGGTAATTTGCCATAAGTTTAACGATTTTGTTGAAAGATTGTCTCTTTGAGAGCTCAATGCATGAGCGGTCGCATAATTTGTATGCACCTTTGAAGCGATTCGCCGGGTAAAAATAACAATGTGCCCACCCACATGTCACGAATTCAATAATAGACAGTGCATAGCAACCCGGGTCGTTTTGTTATTGCAACTGCGACCGTTTAATTGTTTTCACAAAGTACTAAAACGGACGATTACTGAGGCAACGAGAGGGAATCGAAAGTCCATTCGCCATATTCCATTTTTTCAAAGGACTATAGCAGTCGTAGCCTGAAAAATGTTCCTTCCTTAATCGTCGATGGCGTTTATAGAAATTGCCTGAAACGAATACTTTCAGGAAGTTTCTGATACCTGAAAAATATTTACTGATGCATTAAGAAAGAATTAAAAGACACCGTTAAGCTGCATGAAGCGAAAAGTTTTAGGGAAACTTCTGAACACCCATATTAACAAAATTTCCGTCCCTATCTGTTTTTAAGAAAATTTCTTAAAGTAAATACGGTTCGATCAACCCTTGGAGATAGTTAAGAGTCTTTGTTTCGATAGTCTCCAAATACAACCAAATGAGGCCCTTATTCCGACTCAGACATTTTCCAGCGTTTTTTGGGCGTTCAGTAATTATTAGCAGATGTATTTGGAAACGAAGACAAATCACGCAAATTCCTTGAGAAAGCTTCTCTGTCTGGAAAGAAAACGGTGAATTTATTATCATCTAAAATTCTTCCAGAAGGACAGAATATTTACATCTTTACACTACAGAATCTTTACATCAGTTTATATCGTATTATAATGTTGAAGCAACTCATGAAACAAATTTAAATTATAATGCTCAGGATCAGCAGATATTTTTATAAAATTTCCCGATTCAATTTTCAGGGCGTAATTGAAGGTACAAAATTTTAATACGAATCGCACAGGTAATCCTTAGAGAAATCATTATTTTACTTTATCATTCGTGTATTCACCATAATCCATATTTATTACATCGAATATATTATCGTCTTTATTATTATTGTCGTTATTGCCTCTGTTCATCGAAATTCAATTAAACTCTAATTTAATATGTGTATGTGTATTTCCCCGGATTGAACCGTCATAATCACATGTCAATGCTAATTAGTTTATAATTTATGTCTCAGGGCTGTGCGGGTAGCAATTTTCATTACATACAAATTAAATAAATTAAATGAGATTGCCTCTCGTACGCGCAATTTGCGCTTTATTAAGCGTTATATATGCGATATTGTTTATTTAAAGACTGGAAATAAATTATCGTTGTAAAAAATTTTTAGGATGCCTTCGAAGAGGGACGAGGTGACGAAATGCGCGGGTAAATAAGTTTAAATTGTTACCAGAGAGGTAAATAGTTAGCAAATATATAAATTGTATAACAATCGTGTTTATAGTTTAGTTACATGTAGTGTTGAAAAGGTAACAGGAAGGAAATTTTAAAAAACAACTATGTTTGTTGCTCAAAAACGGGATTGCCATTTTTTTTTATATTTATAGAATAATTTAATGCTTCCACACTTTATTTGTGCCCTTTTAGGTTTATTTCAATACAAATATAAGCTTCGGAAAAATTTCAATGCAGGTGTTCGTTTTGGCTTAGTAAAAATAATATGGCGGCCTGTCAAATTAGATAAAAATTCGTAAATTTTTTTGTTTTCCATATGGCGCAGAAATGGGCCATATCGAATATTATTTATATAATTACTGAAAGTTTCCTGTATGATCCAAAATGGCACTTTTTTATTCTGAAATATCTGAAGTTCTTCTGGACAATTTCGAATTTTCCTGAAAGATCCAAAAATTACCATTTCTCACCCTGAAATTGCCTGTAATGGTTCTGACCAAATCTCCTATTTTCTTATAATCTTATATTAATCTTATAATTTTTGAAATGGTTGTGAACAATTCTTGAGTTTCATAAATGATAAAGAAGTGTCATTTTCCATTGAAAAATTGTCTTCAATGGCTCTGAAAACTCTCCAGTTTTCCACTTGATCCAATAGGGGCAGTTTTCTGTTTTGAAATTTTTCAAACAGTTTCCTGGTTTTCCTAAGGATCCAGGAATGACCCTTTTTATCCAGAAATTGTTTGAGAAAATCTAAAAGCACTAAAATTTTCTAAATTTATTAAAATTTCGTTCTGTAATTTCAAAAATGGTCATGAACAATTCCCTAGGATCTTAAACGAACATCGTTTATCCTGAAATTGCCCAAAATGGTTCTGAACAGTCTGAGGGCAATTTTTCAGTCTGAATTTTTAGAAAGAGTCCTGAACTTTTTCCTATATTTTTGAAGGAACCCCAAAAAAGCATTTTTCGTTCTTTTATTTTTCTATAATGTTTCTGAGTAGCTTCCTAAATGTTCGACAAGAACAATTGTTAATCTAGAAATTTCTGAAATGTTTCCCTAGTTCCTAAATGAACAACTTTTACCCTGGAATTGCCTGAAATGGTTCTGAACAATCTGAGGGCAATTTTTGAATCTGAAATTTCAGGAAGCCCTAAAATTTTTCCTTAATTTTTGGAGGATCTAAAAATGAGCATTTTTCGTTCCTTAAATTTCCATAATGTTTCTGATTAGCTTCCTTAATGTCCCACAAGGACAATAGTTAATCTAGAAATTTCTGAAATGTTTCTGAACAGTTCCCTTGGTTCCTAAATGAACGTCTCTTATCCTGGAATTGCCGAAAATAGTTTTGAACAATTTTTTTACCTTGCGGTGTGATTTTTACCATACACACATCACAAAAGAAAGCCGGGAGAAAACTCACACGGGCTATGTGCCATCAGTTCCATTTTTTCTTGTTTTTATTGGCAATTTCCACGTTTCCGATCGTTGTATCTATTCCTCGCGTCATGTGGTCTAAAGAACGTAAACCTAAACGGCTCACAGGTCGATTTACATACAGTTTCTCTCAAGTGAAAAAGGGGGCGAAATAAAGCTGGCATTAGTTCAAACGGTCTTTCGGTTTTATTCATCCGAAATATTTGATGTCACCATGGCGATAATACCTTTAAGACGTCGCCGTTTTGAGCCTCATGCTCTCCTCTCTCTCTCTCTCTCTCTCTTTCTCAATATTATCGTGTGGCAGCGGCTCTAATTGTCATAAAGATTAGCTTTTGTCATCAAATTCGAAAAGGGAAACTTAATACTACATCAGGGGTTGAAATCGTATTTTAACAAAGCAGGATCGATTTGGTTAATAAGGTCGGCTTCGAGTGGCGTTCCCCAGACGATGTTTTGATTCGGGACGAACTCGATTAGGCGACAGCTCCTCGGATCCCGGAGGATGAGTAAATATAGGGGATTCTGGCCTGTAATTCGAACCCCGACGGGTAGGGATTCCACCACCGTTGTAGTGCAAACAGGTTGATTTCACGTAACGAGTGTGTGAATCGCGTGAAAAGGCTCGACAAATACACTCTGTCCTGCTGAAATATTTACTGAGGGACGACGAGTATAATGCCCTTAATAACTTCGAGTGATAGTGACTAATAATTAATTTATGAAATGTTTTGAAACATTGGATCATATGGAAGCGAGTTTTTCTGAAAATCTTGTCAGCTCTGTACATGTGATTGGCACTTTTTGTTTGTAGAGGGTGAAAACCACCTATTGTATTAAAAAGCTGAGGGACAATAGACAAGCTTTTTTTATGATTTAATTGTAATTACTTTTTCCAATATTTCAAAAAACTAATTTTTTAACGGATTTTTTTTTTGGGACTAAAGATTGCAGGTCTTTTCTATTATTCTTTCCAACACATTCATGCAAAAAATCGCTGTTACAAATACTATCGATCTTTTGAATGTTTTTGTGCAAGTCTGCATGTCTTTTTTACCGAAATATTACATTTATTGGATTTTGAAGTGACTCATAACTCACGGGTAATTTAATTTCACATGAACGCTGCACTTACAAGCAGGAAACACGGTTAAAGACAAGAGTATCCACCTTTTTTAACATGATTTATAAACCATTAAACATACTATGATTTAATTTATTGTAAAATTACAAAGAGATGAAGTTAATGACAATTACTCACGCCATGAATCGTCGTAATGTCGAATGTGTCGTAAAGAACATTCAAAAAATTATTTGTGCCTGTAAATGCCAAAATAAACAATTAATTTTTAGGTTATTTTGAAGCAAAAATGATCATTCAGTTGCTTCCGACAATCACATGTTCAGTGCTCGTGATAATTTTACTGTAGACTCAATTTGATTAAGACCGTTACTCGTTTTAATGTCGTTCGCATATCGTAAAGTGTGAAAACCGTATATTTCAGCAAAGCTCGCTTCCTAAAGTACGAGTAACTTAAGTGCACTTTGATATATGCGCTAATGAGGGTTTTAATTACAGGAAATGCAATTGTTGTACTTGTTAGTACAATTAGTAGGCACTTAGCAGCTAACGGTTGCAGGTGAATGGCAATTCAATGAAATTTTACATTAATTGGGAAAGAGAGGGAGAGGGATATAACTGAATTTTGTTCGTTTTTAATGTATGAGTCAGGCTGATTCTTTTAAGAACTTTAATAATTGCGTAAATAGTATTATTAATTCAGGTTGCAAAAATTATCGTAAATCAGATCGTCATTAGGAAATGCTCATAAGAAATTCCATAAGAAAACTTTCATTAAACGTGACAAATTCACTTTCGATTTCAAATCTAAACAAAAATTGTAGCAACATCCCCGAACGGTGAGAAGTCCTTTTGAATTTTTCACAAAGTCCACATCAATTAACCCGTTTAAATATTCAAAAAGCGCTCCCACTTCGACCTGCCTTCCGCCGATGGAAAGAACCCTGTTTCCACGTCAAAGTCTACATTCCTCCGAAAATACGTTTTGTTGCCTGTTTACCTTCCTCCAATTTTTCCTCCTTTCTTGTTTAAAAACCATCTCGTCGTCAACAGTTTCACAGGGATTGTTCAAATTTCAAAGGTAAATGTCGACGCAAACGCAAATAAAATGCCTTTATTTCGGCTCGCAGGAAAATTCCTGCGAAAGTGGGGTAGTAATCTCTCTTGAATGTTTTCTTTTTTAAATGAGCCACGGGAGCAAGTCTTCTGGATTCCCCCCGGGGGTTTCCCCTAAGACGACGAAGGGTATTAAGTGAATTCCGAAATATAATGGGGATAGAGAGGAGTAATTAGGGACCTACTACCTACCAGCTGCCTGACAAAAGACCAAAGGATCGATGCACGTTGTGGGAATTAAATCAAGGCTTTGAGGAGTTATCTATCGAATAAGTAAACGTTCAATTGTTCAGAATGCACAAAATATAAATTTGCTAGGGGCAGGGCAATGTGTTTTATCAAATTATGGAAGATTGCTTCATACCAGATCTTTAATAAAGAAATTTTGCAGTTAATAAACTATTATTATTGCAATTACTGCACCTTGGGTGCCAAAATTTTACATCTTTTTCCTTCCTTACACTTCCATCTGGTATCAGGTATTCAGATTGGGAAGAAAATTCACGTATTGGAGGAATTGATTGATGAGTAATTGATTAAATATTGTCAATATTGACTTGAGACAAATACGCCACCGTTACACCTAAAGCGAGTGATGTTTCTAGTGATCTGTTCCCCAGTATAGAAAAAATTGCTGATTGGTCGACTTAAGGTCTTTCCAAATTAATGTTACATCGATCGGATCCGACTAATGCTGTTAATTGGTTGTTGCAAGTCTTTAGTAATTGCAAGTTCGTATTTCTGGATGTTTTAGGCGAGCTCATAATTACTCCTAATTATCTGCTTAAAAAATTAACTTCCAATGAAAGGTTAATTGGAGAAAACCTTTTGGAAATACTTTTCACAATCTCAAATCAGTTTTTTTGTGCCTAATTTACTGTATTTCAATCTTAATTCTTCATGTAACCCATATACCTTGCGTATATAATGATTTTGATCTTTGGGAACACCGAGTCCATATAGCCACGTTTAAACATAATCAATTAACTACAACCAAGCATTATACCCATAAGTAGCAGACTTTGACATTGACCTCTAACCCTAACTTACCCCCTGTTAGACCGTAAACACATCATCGATACATCCTCCATTTACCTCGACAGAATTCGAAATTAATTACCCCCGTCTTATGTTTAACTATCAAGTTGTAACCCGTTCCCATCGTTAATTACAAACTTTTCATAATTAGCGACCGTACAGCGACGCGCAATGTATGAAATGTGGAATTATCCACTTTTCATTAGTTGATTATGGTAATCGCATGACGGATGATAATGGAGAGTCGTGTGTATTTACTGGAACGCAACTCCTGGGGGGCAATTACGTTAGATAATAAATAGTAATATTCCCGCTAATGGAACTAGTGTTTGTTTTAATTTCTGTCCAACAGTTATTGCCTATCCTGGAGGAATTAAAAGTGGGACGTACCGTTACGGTAGCGCGACTCGAAACAACGGAAAATTTGGTATTATTACGTATGGGGCAGTGCAAATATCCGTAATAGGGTTAATTACCATAAATTAGAATAGATTGAATTCAAATTTACGATAGTAATTTTAGGTTGCATTACATAAAGCGCCGTCTGTGCTGTCCAGCGCGTTTTTTGTACGGAGAATAGAGACATTTCACAATAGAAGTAATTGGAAAAAATTGGATTTTTGGGTACACCTTGTGGAGTGGTATAGGCCGAATTTCTCAATTCCGCCCCTTTCATCCCCTAACGAAATATCCTTCAGGCTGAAATTTTGAAAATCCCTGAAATCATCCCGGCGGTTAATTTCTAATTAATTGCTCTGGAATGGTTCAGCCTAAATTTAACAAAATACCCTATTACTTTCTAAGAATCATCTCTTAAGGTTGAAATTTCTAAAATAATAGCTCATATCGACTTGATACAGGCGGTATATTTTATTGCTATCTAGTGGTACAGGTCAAATGTCTCAAATGCGCCCCCTTCATCCCCTAACGAAATACCCTTTCTGGCTGAAATTTCCAAAACTAGTTTTTTATTAATTTAAAGTTTTCAGGTCCTTTTCTATTATTATTTTCAAAACATTCTATTCGCTATTTTTCGTAGCCCTAATGTGTACTTATGATGTTACAAGACGTGGGTAATTGTTATTAACCACGTCTTTTCTCGCAAGCGTGGTAAACGCGTTTCTGAGGTCCAGAGTAATATCCTTAATTTTTTTTAGTAATATTATCGTTATGATACAGTGAGCATTAACAATTCAAACGATACTTTTTTGAACTCCTCTTCAGACCACTTCAGTGGAATAATAATAATAAAACCGGCGTTCATATCAGCCCGAGCGCCGTCTCCTATAATAAACCTGTCTTGGTGTAAGACAATGTATTACACGATATGCCTTGATATTACTTAACGGTTGTGCCCTTATTCTTTAATAATGTATTAAATAAATGGCAAAGGGTCGAACGCCAACCGTGCGACACCATCACATAAATTCGCTTTATGGTTTCACTTCGCTCCAAAGTGTACTTTATTACGGCCGCGTTTTCTCTTCTCTTTTGAATAATTTTAAAGTTAATTTTCCGTTTTTGTCGCGTATTCAGCAGCCGAGTTTTACGTGTACGTACGGAGAAAGAATTTAACGCCCCGCCAAATGGGCCCGGATTACAAATGAAGGGAGAATGTGTAGTGGTTTAATTCAAAAAGGTGGAAATAGGAAGAGTTTTTCAGTAGAAGTTTCGCTTTCAAAATATCTTGTGACGAATAGAATGTAGGCATTTAGGGCCCAAAACATTGCGCTGAATGAAATATGATTTAAAAAAATAAAATGACAGTAAATTATTTAAGAAATTGTTTATATTTCACCTCATGAAATTTAGAAAATAGTAACTTCGTGTTTAGGAAACAATGTAATTTCAGTTACAATATAACAGGTGAAATGTTTTATTTCCCACTTCAAAAACGAGTAACTCATAAATTATCTTTAGTAGTATTTATAGGAAATAAATCATATAGTAGTAGTCGCAATAGTGTTTTCATATCTTCACTGGTATGTAATATTTCATGGCTGTTATTGCCTGTACATTCTCAATAATATCCCAGTAATTTAATTTGTACTCATTCAATTAATATGTAAGCTAAGGCAAATATCCCGTATATAACATCTGTATAACAAGTTATGGTTCTTATCCGCGGAGAACTGCTATGAAAGCAGCTTTGGTAATCTTAAAATTAGTTGAATTAAACTTTTGTAATTAAACGCTGCGGGGTTTGTATCTGGGGATTTTTTTATACAAGGCACTTTCGTTTCAATAATTTTCGAGGGGTGAATGTCCAGACTGGCGCCTTTTTTTGAGGGTTTTTATATGAAGGGTTAATATCCGGGGATATTCTATCCAGAGGGTAAGTGCCCTGTTCAGGAAATTATCAATCAAAAGCCGTCACGAAGGGATGCCCGGAAGAGCTCACCAGAAAGTTAAATACTTTTTGTCGTTTATTTTTAAATTATTTATACATTAGGGATATTTGAGAGTTTCGATCCTAATTACAAGAAAAAGCCTTAATAGGGTAATGTTACTATGTGGAATTTAAGAGACCCATAAGTGGAAGCATTATTTTTGTGGGTAATTAAGCGTTGATTTAGTTTTATAAAGACACTATAAGCCCAATGTGTCCTGGACACCAGTATTTCAAAAAGAAATCTTTAGGTTCTAGTTTTAAACAACCGTACTGTCAGGAATTCCTGGGTTTTCCCACATTTCAAAGAGTACATGGCCACCCTCATTCCCATCATTAGAATTCTGGAGTCCAGCTTTAGAAAACGTAGAGAAGACATTTCAGCTCTGAAACATTTCTTAGTTTCTGTATTTAGGAAATTTGGAGCACCTGTGGCCTCTTCCTTTGCATATTTTTTGTGGAAATGGAGATAAATTAATAAGTGTAAGTCACTTGGCAGTCGGTTGGCAACCAGTGCAAAAGTTAGTCAGTTTTCAGTAACGGAGCAGGGCAAGTGTGGAAATTCTGTTGGGTTTTCAGTAGATGAAAATGTAGTAAAGCAACCATTGCTGTACCAAATGAAATGAATGTTTGCCATAGAAGTCCTCTTCGAATGACTTCAATTATCAGCTAATACGTTTCTATACAGTAGTTCATCTATGAAAATTTTGGTGAAATATAATTCATCGACTCCATTTGGAGCCCTGCAACTCCATACCATCACATCGCCGTGTTTGCCAGATTTGTTACGTACAACAATTTAAATTATACATGGAAAATTCCAATATTGAAGCTCAATAATACTTTCGCGTTTTCCACCTACATCAATCGCCTGAATTATTAATTACCAAACGTGGACGAATTCGTCTTGACTATCGATCCAGAATTTGTTTCCGGAATTACTTCCCCCCCTTCGGTGCCGCGGATTTCTCCCGGGAACCATCCAGGTATTCGCCTCGGGACGCGAGTAATTTTTCCGGGGGCGGAAAAGCTTCCACTTTTCACGGAACTTCGAACAACTTTTCCGCCTTTCAATTTTGATAAGGCACGTATCCAAACAATTGCGGTACGGCGCCCCGTCACCTTTAGATACTCACGGGATAAACGGGGAGTAGAGAGATGGCGACGGATAAGCCAGTTCGTCCACAATGCGTAGATGTTATTTTGTTATTTCTAAGGGAATATTAATATAAGTTCCTTACTGCTTTTTTCGAATTCCCCGTGTTTCATCCTCGGTTGTTTGTGATTTACTTCAGGGTAGGGAAAGCGATGGAAAATCGAGACGTGGGGTTGAGATAGAGATTGTTTGTTCGGAATATGGAAATATTTGGAATTTATTGCGATCGATGTTTTCCTTTTTAGCGTCGTACATTGTTGGTTGTCATAATGCTAACTGTTAAGCGGAGATTCTAACGATTTTCCTTACCAGTTGTTAAGAACATATCAATTGTCTCATTACAATGAACGCGAAAAATTACCGATTTGTCAGTTGAATAAAGTTTCCACTACATAGTAAAGTAATACGTCCCGATCCTGTCGTCTAGCTAGGATAAAATCCTATTTATGAGACCATCCCGGCATTACTCATCCGTTATCGTCATCGACTTTACGTCCCGGCATTAACATTAAACTGAGTAATTTTCTTGGATTCGGCGTATAAAACGCGAGAATAAAAAGCTGTAAAAAGATTCGATCTTTGATATCAAGTCGAGCGGTAAACTTTTCACTTCCGAGCCGAGAGATTTTCCACGGCCCCTGAAAGGGAATTGGTGTAGCGCAGTATCGCCGTGAATAATTTATTGTCCGTTTGACGTACAATAAGATTTTTATTGGGGAACAGTCCTCGGTGGTAATAAAAGGGAAAAGAGAAAGTTCGAAATTGAAATTTCGCAGGTTCGCGGTGGCGGCTTCATACATGAATATGAATAATTTCAAGACAATTTTCTTGACGTTCATAAATTATCTCCGTTCATATCCTATACGTGATCTTTTATTTTCAAAATAAACAGTTTAATTCCCTTAAATACCGTATTTCTCGAACAGATATTTTTTGTTTCATTAGCATTCTACGATAAGAGAAACTGAGTAAACAATTTTTTGTCTGCGCTCGTTAGGTATCGAAGCGTTCGAGCGCACCTATGACTAATGCCACAAAAAACCATCAGTACCGGAATCCAGAAACTTCAAAATTGTTCAAGTTTTTGTGTATTACACTGATTAGCCGCGACAATACTAATATGGTGTGAAAGGGATTTTCTTGGCCTATAGGCAGTAATTTCAATAGTATTCTTGCCGCTAGAGAATGCCATATCGAGTTTAAACGTATTTCTTAAATAGAGAAACAAAATATTTTTATAAACGAGTGATCTCCCAATTAGGTCTTAAAAAACAAATTATCCCTCATAATGGTTAGACGAATAAAATCTTTTGAAATGGATTTGTCATATTTTTGACCAAAAAAGACATCTTCCATTCAATGGGAATTGCCAGTGACATACTATGTAATGGAATAGAAACACTGGTAATGTTTTTTCAAATTATGAACAATGGGTTGACGTTGGATTAACGTTGCTTACGCAGTCCTTGTGTATAGAGGGCTGGAAATGTCTTAAAATACCCCAAGGCAGAAAACTGTTGGTACCAAATTTAGTCTACGTTTTAAATCTATGGGCAAAGGTATATGCTTCTACTGAATATTTTTAGGGAAAACCAAGATTTAAATAATGGGTATCTCAATTGAAAACGGTCCTAGGTCAACGTTTAGAGACTAGGGTATAACTAACCCTTGTATTTAATGCATCAAATATAATATTAAAATTCATTAACACTATTTCATCAAGCATATAATTTGTGTTTTATGTATTGTATATAATTTTTGGTGAATATTTCAAATGACTGAAAAATCACAAGAGGTATGCACAATAAGCAGCTATCATTTAAATCACCATAAATAGGCCTTGCGTTATATGCATCCAATATAGTAATAAAATTTGCTAAGGGTGTCACGTCAATCATACAATTTGTATTTTCATGCATTATACAAGTTTTAGGGAAATTTCCAAATGACACAAAATTCACAAAATATTTCCATTTTGTCCCCTTTCCTTTACCCATAACTAACGCTTGGATAAAATGCACCACATAGAATATACAATCCATTAAGATTGTCACATCAGCCATACAATTTCCATTTAAAATTGTTGAAATCCAATTCTCTACCCTTTTTCTCTTTTTGAAGCATTCCACGGCTAACACAATATATTCTTTCAACTGACGCGAGAAAATATTTTCTGCATCGACAAACGCTCGCCGTATTTATTCTAATTTCGCTGCAAACGGCGGAATTCAGCGAGTATTTTTACTTTACCGGCATAAAAGTTTTATAGTTCTGCCGAAAATAGGTAGGTTTCCATGCCTATTTTCGTCCTAATCCTCGGAAACAGGTTGTAACTCCGGTCGTATTGTCGTGTTGCGAGGATGTCGTAAAATAATACTTACTTTTTCTTGTGGACGATTGCTAATGAAAGGTATATTCACAAAGTTTAGCGTGAAATGAGCGAAACCTAATGGTTTGTATTTACAAGTATATAAACAGATTTATAAATACCCCAGTCACGAAGTGGAAATGATATTCCACATTTTCCACGGTATTTTAATTTTATGCGCTTCACATAATCCAATTCTCAGTTTCCATAATGATTTAAGCCGCGTCGAGCCGAGTAACGTTTTATTTCTTCGCTCCTTCCCCCGTTTTTAGGTCCCATAACTCCTCGGTGATCTTTTAATTAAAAATTGTCCCCCTAACAATACGTCTCATCTTAAGATAATAACCCTTCGTCTGGAAGGAAGACAGGGACGTTTGCGGGAGTTTGAAGGATCGCCGTCATAAATTCGAGGCGAGAGCAGAACACTTGCGCTATTTGTTTTAGTTTCCGTGATCGTTCAAGCGAACCCAAACGTTTCCGCTGGTATATGGCGTCGTAAGGGAACTCCGGGAAGTTCGGACGTAAATTTGATATTCCTGCGAGGAGAAGGAAATGACCGTGTGGATCGTGTGGTGGAGGTTTTGAGCGAGAGTTTTGTTCTTTTACTTTTCCAATAAAAGCGTTAATATTTGTCGA
Organism: Cryptocephalus primarius; assembly: GCA_963576515.1. Taxonomy (NCBI): domain Eukaryota; kingdom Metazoa; phylum Arthropoda; class Insecta; order Coleoptera; family Chrysomelidae; genus Cryptocephalus; species Cryptocephalus primarius. The sequence goes on along the minus strand of OY754945.1, from coordinate 1,309,721 downwards.
GTGGAAAACAAGGCAGTCGTGGAAACGTGTTTTAGTGACGAGGGGTACACGTAGGAAAAACGTAGTTTTAGATGACTATTTTGAAATGTATGTAAAACGTCTCTCAGTTTTACACCGAACGATGGGCACTGGGTTCGGCACAGGAATTTCAGTGGAGAACTCGTTACTTTTTGAATCTGATTTCATTTACCTCATAACAATTTTCAATTGTAACATCTAAAAGGGATAATCTTTAATAGTGACATGCTTGAAATAAGTTCTATTTAACTAACCCTTCTTAACAATTTTTAATACTAACATCTGTGGATAAATTTAGTTTTAATTTTTATTTATGAAACGTCGCAAATAATTATTCACCCTTTAACTATTTTAATATTTTACCAAAAAATTTAAGTTGCTAAGTAAAAATAGCAGAAAAATTGGAATAAGTTGGACAGATTTGCAGATACAGAATATTTAAGTACTTTTTCTCAACACGGCTATAGGGTCTACTTATTTATTCCTATTTACTTCTATCATTACTTCTAGTTCTTAAAAACTATTATTTTGGAGTGCTGATGAGTACCTATGGAACCTTCCTTGTAGATTGAAAAGAATTGCAATTAAAAGAACATACTTTGATATTTCAAAATTCTAACGGAACCTCTGCACGATCCAGACTTTATGTTACTTAAAATTACTACGGGAGAGCTTCTATTACCCAAGACCATTTAGACTTTTCCTCTGAATTCTTTATTGTAGACCCTCTGTAGACTTTATTGTAAACCCTCCAAATTTAATTTTCAAGGCATCCCAGGCTTCAAAACTTGTGAAGGAACCTTCAGGGTCTTACTAGGCTTTAACAGTTTACTAGGCTTGCGTAAACGTTTAAAAACACAGTTTATTGAATTTTTTTTGAAAAAGTCCGTTGTCCATATCTTTTTTGTCCTGGAAGATTTTAAGAAACGTCAAAATGCTTCAAGTTTTCCTGTGTTACACTGATTAGCCGCGACAATATTAATATGGTGTGAAAGGGATTTTCTTGGCCTATAGGCAGTTATTCCAATAGTATTTTTGTCGCTAGAGAGTGCCATATCGAGTTTAAACAAATTTCTTAAATAGAGAAAATGAAATATATTTATAGGCGAGCGATCTTCTAACTAGGAGACTAATTTCATATTTTGCTTGGTTCAAGCTAAGTTATTAGCTTATTATTATTAGTTATTATTATTAAGCTAAGTTCAAAAATTTATTTTGAAACCCTTAACCCCCTCCGAAAGTGTTTTTTACAAATAAATTAAGCTGCGGCCTCCCCTATCCGTTGGATAAATTTTTGGATTGAAAATTCAAGTTGTTAAGATCAAGATACATATTTTTTTAACAAACAAACATTATTACAACCAATGGGAGTCAAATTAGGATTTCTTTTTCGATTACATGCAGTGTGCATTTGCTTACATCACCCATAACACCCCGTCAGGCTTATCTGAATTTCGCTAAAAATCATACCTTTTTCGAATGCCCTTTTACAATTTAAAGGCAGACTTGTACTTTGTCGTTTACAACGTGAAAAACTGTTTATTGCGCGGTATCTAAATTATCCCAATGCTTTTACATCTTTTAATTACAAACAATACTTTTCGTTACGATAACTTCCCACTCATATTTATTAGCGAACGAATCGTTAATCACAGGCGCGAAGGGCATAAAATTTTTATTGTGACACGCATGAAATCCGATAACACTCGTATGTTATACGCGGCAGTTAAAAAGTCTTAAACGGGAATAATAAAATTTCGGGATTAATGTTTCGGGTAATGAAGAGGACAGTAACGACGACGTCGTTTTTTGTTAATTTACGAGCCTGGGAAGAAATTAGAGTCGAATCTGATACAATTTTGTAAGTTTTAAAACTTTATGTTTTTCGACTGACACGTCAAGACAAAATGTGCACAAATCTTACGACAGCGTGCGAGAATTTAATTTTCTTTAAGGGAAAAAAGCGTATCAGTTGGTAACTTTATTTATTGCCTATTGATGATTTTATTTTTATGGAACATTTGTAAGCAGTTTTCCACAAAATTACATGCTTAAGTCATGTGACATACGAGTTTTACGGGTTGTCACAGTGTAAAGCCAAAGTTTTGATTCTGTACTATTGCGCTTCTGTATGTGGATACATCTCTAATGGATTTCGGTTATTTTTTCAATAAATTGCGAACATTCTAGACTAAACTTTTTCCAATTTAAACAATACTTCGCCTTTGCAACTTTGGTGCTTGAAAAATTCCCGAAAACACTTCACCTCTGCCAATCTCCGTATGCAAATACCTCGTGGAAATCTCGCAGATATTCTACTAAATTATGCCGCGAATTAAGCGGGGCTGGCTAAAGAAGTGTATGTAAAATTATTCATACGAGAGTCTCGGTCAGATGAAACATTCATAACGTTCTTATCCTTTTTGCTCCGTCCTAGCATTGATTTGTTTCGATACGGGGACAAGGAACAGAAGAAGTGTCTCTTGACAACACTCCCGTCTTCCCTTGCAACCTCGTCTCTTTTTATTATCTCTCCTCCTACCTACTTCGGGTTGGATAAACACGACCGAACTTGCGTAATTGTCTTTATTCCCAAAATCAACACCGTTCCACCGGGAGATAAAAGGGAAAATAGCCCTTTCAGTCTTACCAAAACTTCTTGAAATAACATCATTTACTGGCGGAAATCAGACCGGAATCGTGGAAAGTATCCATTATGCTTATTTTCACAGCAAACACTAAATCGCCGCCGCCTACACTTTAACGCTTCCTGGTATAGATCTAAAATTAAAAGAACGGGGAAGGCGAGAGGAAGTAAGTAGAATGGGTCCACGGTAGATACTTTTACTGTTTAAAAGGGTGGATTGTTATGAATAATGGTATATGTGTTATTAAGAAGCGTGTAAAGATGACTGTTACTCACGATGAATTAATCATATTGGGTTAAATAAATATCTGTTTCATAGAAATATTAATTTTAGAATTATAACTGTCTATATAAGAGTAAAAAGTGACGTTAACGATAAATTTAAATAAATGTAATATTTTTCTCAAAATTGCGCTATGCCTCAAATATAAAATTCAGGTATAATATTTTTACTAACCGTTTTAACAGGCATCAGAAAATGTTTTGTATATTTTCTGTACATCGTATATCTCAAAATCCCCATGGTTTTCCTGCTTCATCTCATCTTTTGTTGAAATGTATCTCTTAAATAATCCCTTTATGATTGGCACTCCCGCCTCGTTATTCATCGACGGTGATTTCCTGCACCGTTTCCGATAAATTTAAAAAGTTGCCACGTATCTGCACTTAGGAGCGACTATTAATATTAATTTATTACATCCACACGTACCGATCGTAAAGCAAAGTATTCTGGAGAAGTCAGTAAATGGCAGCGGCGGTTGTTTGGTAGAATAAGTTCGGTAGATTGTGAATTAATGAAAATTATATGGGAAGTTGTTGATGACGAGTTCATTTATGGAAGTTGATTTCAGTTTAGGAAACTTTAAAACGCGGCATATGGACTCGAGGGCTTTTAAGGGTTGGAACTGCTGCAATACCAGACGTAAGGTTCCTTCGATTTTCTGTCCTGCCTTTTAGATTGTTCGATGATGTTTTGTACACGTCAGTCTCAAACAATTCGCCCTTAAATCCAGTTGAAGTTTATTTATGGAATTCATTTTCGTTCAGGAAATTTTAAAACGCGGCATATGGACTCATTAATTGTAGGATTTTAAGGGTTGGAACTGCTGCAATACCAGTCGTAATGGTCCTTCGATTTTCTGTCCTCCTCTTTAGTTTGTTCGATGAAGTTTTATACACGAGTAATGTCACCCCTAAACAATAGCTACATTATTAAAATAGGAAACCTTTGCCTCAGCAATATGTAATCATATAAATAGAAGCCGAGTGTTAGTAGAAGCAGTTGAGCCTAGACCATTGTATAGTCGAGTCGTAATATCGTAGTTGAGTAAAATCACAACGTATATTGTATTTAATAAGTTTGTTTTAATAATAAAAAAAGTTTTTAAAAACACCTCTCGGTCCTCGACGGACCTAATTCACGTCAGTTTCAAACAATTCACCCTTAAATCCAGTCGAAGTCTGTCGCCATTGAAAAGCTTCGGTGTTTAAAATTTCATAAATGCTCGATCCGAGGGCGCGTCTCGACATGTGCGCCTCAAAAGTTTCCATTAAATACCTCCCTTATCGAGAATTTAATCTAAATATTTATTACGTAACTTCAAGTCGCTCGCAAAACTTGCCGTTGATTATTAAAATGATACACCGAAATAAGTGCCTTCGAAGAACTCCCCCACGTATGAACCGGCCGTGTAACTCCATGAGAGAGAGGGAGACGCGAATAATAAACAAAAAGAGTCCGATCCCTTAAAATTAATTAAATTCCCAGAAAGGCGTCTTTAACTCGTAAGGGTGTTTATGGGGAAACTCCTGGCGGTTTCGAGGGAAACGTCGCCGAAGCATCGGAATAAACTTATTTTCAGCTCTGTCTTCCCCGTGAGTTAAAAATATCTTCGCTCCGGGTCGCTATCGAAACGTAACGAAGTTAAGTTCGACGTCGTGAGTTGATAATTGAAATTTCATCGAAAGGACCCGACCTCCACCCTCGCGCGAATGAAAGGGACGCGTCCCACGGTCCCCCGAACTTATTAAGACACGGGGATGGCATATTGAAGGATGACGTCAATATATTATTCGATTGGGAAGTCGGGTTGGAGGGATCACTTTGCAGGGTTTCGGTTATTAAATTTTTTCTGGTGTATTTTGATTTATTATTTTCATAGTTAGGGGTAATACAGGTTTTCTTATTTCTCTTTACGGTCTTTTTGTAGTAAATCAGGAATCTCACTCTGCTGATAAGAGTATTAACATGGAAAATTTGGAGATTTTCCATCCACGTTCAGAATTTGACGTTTTTTGAAAAATTTTCCAACACCTCCACCTGAACTTTTTTAAAATGTCCAATTTTCAAAAATTTTCTGGCGAAATTAATATGGGGAATCCTGTCAAACGACCAAAAATATTAAGAGGACTTCACTCCATCCATAGGAGCATAAAAATGGACAATTTGAGCGTGTCATTCTTGCCATCACTACCATAAGTAGATAGTTTTTTAGAAAATTTTCAGTCCTCGATGTTTCAACAACACGCCTTATCATGCCTCAAAAGTCTATCAAACACAATTTAAAGTAAATAGTTTCTGTAGAGTTGTAACTGATTATTTTAGTCATTTTGAATTGAAGGAGCCAAAATTCCACCCCTGATTGATTTCACTTTAGGTTAATTCTCCATCTAAACAGGCAACTAACCCAATAATGGCTATCCCTATCGATCACTTTAATACCCAAGATTCCCTTCACTGGGTGTTTCAATTAAATTAAGGTGATTAATTTGATAATTAATTTCATTAGGATTCCCCTTTGATCGAAGGAAATAACACTGGCCCTAAAAATAAAATGCTAAATGTGCCAAATGTAATTGCCTATAGAAACAAAAAAAAAACACCAATTGATATTACCTTAAGGAAGTTCCAGGGGTGTAAAAAATGAAATATTTAACAAATTTCCTTTATTCCAACCTGTTATTTTTCCTATGAATCTACAGGCGGAAATCACCTGTTTTCAGCAAGACCATTTAATAAGGGCGCTTTCAATTTTGTATTTGAGGAGCAGATGTCACGACCTGTCGTTTTCCGAATAATTTCGTATATCGACAACAAAACTTTCCTTAAAACCTTGCAAACATTACTTTGGATTTAAGTATTTACAAATGAAGTACTTTATAACTTAATTAATTGCAGAAATAATAGCGATTTTTCACAGAAAATCTAGCAGAAAGATGTATTTCCTATCGTTTTTTGCTATTTGATCAATCCAGAATTCAGTTCCCCCTTTATCATTTCCAGAGTTTGCGAGGGCGCTCGAGCAGACCGTGTCCATGCTCCCTCGGGACTTCGTGAAGGATGCGCGCAAGCTCGACTCGGTGACGATAGAGAACGTGAGTATTACTTTTTTAAAATGTTAAAACGTCGATTTTTCTGCACTGATTTTTGCATGTTTTCCATTTCGTTACGCGCTAAGGGTTACGGCCTGTTAGACTTTTGAAATTTAAAATTTTGTCTAAGCAAGAATCATAAATGAATGTACATGCTTCGAATCTTATCTATTGCTGGCCATTGTGGGGATCTGCCGATGTCTTTTACGTCCCCCTGAGGGATAATGGCCACTAATCCTATTTGACCTGGGAAGTTATGCACCTAATTGTTTAACTCACAGGGTTACAACTACTTATGGACATATAATCGATATGTCATTAATGGCAGCTATCATTCAATTTTATTGCAACGTTATTCGACGTGTCTAGATACTTTCCCAAAAATTTTCTTGGATGTAACTTTCTATATATGCACGTTCGTGTCCTTAATAGAACATTTAACGATTGTTCGATAAAAATCACGGCGCCTAACATATAATTAAATCTTAATATATTACTATCCCATCGTAAAGTGTATGTGTGTATATTTTGTTTTGCATTTACATACATAATTATTAACCGTTAAGATTTATTTCTCCTACGACTATGGAATACTATCCATTAAAATTAATTTAACTACCGTGTCGTAAAAATTATAATGTAGACGGTTTTACTAATAAAACTTGGGATAAAAAAGGACGAAGAAACTTGCAGGTATTTCGTTTGAGGAGCAGTAGCCGCAAAAACAGCCCCCTTGACTTTAATTTCTTCGCGCCCCAATTTACCCCACAGAGGAACCTTTCCCTCGACGTCATCTCCATGAGACAAAAGGGGAGAAGTTATGATGAAGTAGGTTAGCAGAAGGGGTGCGAAAAGGTTCTTTTTCTCTCCCTCTCTTTCTCTCGATGCTGTCATTTATATCTAAAGGGGAAGGAAGGATATCTCTTCATTTTTTTTTTTTTGAGGAATCGTAAAGGTTATTTTGTCGTCGGGGGGAGCGTGAAATTGACGCGGCACTAATATTTTATGAATGTTGTTCGTTTTTACGCGTCGAAGGGGTGGTAATCGAAAACGGAAGGCGGGAAAATAGGGAAAATTTGATGTTATTGCGTGTTTCCTCGGTCGCTGTGTTACTCGTCTGAATTGGGAAAGTGTGTGCGATAGAATCACAGGGGTAAGTTTATAACGGCAAGGGAGATGATTCCATTGGTCGGTTACGTGAAACGTCATTTAAGTTTATATTTGTGGTTTCGATTTGGAAGGTTCAAATCTGAGGTTCTGGTGTAGTGAATGAATTTTAAGTGTGGAGTTTCATAATTCACTGAATTTGTCTTTGTCAGAAATATTTTTGGCTCTTGAGTTTCTTGGGAGAAATTGGGAATTCCTCTCTCGAAACTCTTGATATATTTTGTCATCTTATAAATTCACACCAGATGAGATATTTAACGTATTTGTAACTATCAGCTATCGAAATACACGCAACTGTCAACATTAACTAATTTTCCCTGTTAATTTCCATTAGTAAATTAATTGCCAATTTAATAAACTCGTAACTGTTTTGTCTGTAATTAAACAACCCGACGCTTTTACGTCGAGGATATCCCATTAATTGAAAACTTTTACCGTATTTTTGTAATTATTTTTCCAATTAATTATGCATCAAGCGGATCCAGGAATGACACATAATTCAATCAATTAATTGTGTAATAAATAATTCGTGTTATAACCTTTTGTTTATCGATAATGCTTTTATACGAGCGCCATATTTGTCGTGCGTTATATACCATTTGTAATACATTCACAGAGTGGGTATGAGGAAATGAATTCCATTAAACAACACGAGGGAAATGGTTAATACGTACTTTACATAAAGGAGATTGCATGGGTTTGAGGTGTGTAACAAATGTTATGTTTCAGTTATGGTATTTTGTCATAGATGCAGTAATAATTCAGGAAATTGATCAAAATGACGCCCTAATACGTTTTCGACCAGTTACATGGTTTCACAAGATGTTTTAAAACAATTTTTCGAAATGAAATACAAGGGAAAGTAATCCTCTTAATACTTTAACAGAACTTACAAAGCAAACGGTTAAACTCTAGAAAACAATTGATCATACAGCGATAGTAAATTTTGGAGGCAATAAACATTCAAAATGACGATTTAGGTACTGGTATTATGCCGATACGATAAATTATTTCAATAGTATTTATCAGAGTGAAGCGTTACTTAATTGTACGTATTTCTCCGGGCGTTCCCGCCCCTAAATTCCACACATACGCATACCCCACTGACTGAATTATATTACAGAAGTGTACACATTGTAATTAAAGCTGAACCCTTATATTTGCGCTCCGCACTCCGCACATCCCTCCCTCCTCTCATGACTTACCCGAAAATTACATTTCCTCGCCTCGTTTCCGTTTGACATTCGAATTTTCCTCATGAAATTCCGTTCAGCCGATTCGGTCCCTTAAGCCTCTATCCTTCTCTCTTCCCGCGGGAAAATTAAAATTCGACTTATCATCCGTAATTAGCCTTGTTTTCGTTTGGGAAAACGTTCGTCTGTTTAATTAAAATTCGGGGCGAAGTTACGTTAGCGGTGTTAATGGATCGCTTGCCAAAACAAATGGAGATGCTCACGTAAATATACTAAACGGAAGTATGTACTTAGGATTAGGTTACAATTTCGGTGGTGGAGGAAAATTTTAATCGACATTAAATTCCGGAATAAAATTGAGCAATACCTGATGCTCTAAGCTAAAACACATTTTTGAAAGGTTTGAGTTGAATTGAAGTTTATTTAATTTTGAATTTTGGACAACTAAAATTATATTTGGGTATGATTGTGTCACTTTTAGCATTTTTATAGCTTGAAAAGCTGGTTTTCTTGTCTAAACGAAATGTTTTCAGGCATACAATTTTATACCCTTACTCAAAAATGGCTATAAATCAGTTGATATGAAAGAATGAAGTAGTTTTCTAGTTTTGAAAAAGAAACACTTATTGCAAAAAAACATTTTTTAAAAAATCTCTCGCATATAAATGTAAAACTTTCAGCTTTTCATATTGATTTAAATTTGCGCGCGAAAACGCTAATCTATCATAATGGCTGACGTGACGTCATTATCTCGTAGACATAAACGGACATTTTTTAAAGCGTTCGTTGTTTTAATATATTTTACCTTTGTTGGTATGTTTTATTGTCTAAAAATCACTAAAAAAAACTCCGAAGCCTACAAGAGTATGTTGATATTGAAAATATTAAAGGTTTTTTAGGGAGAAGCTTGGAAAAATAATTTGATTTAATTTTAATATGAAATTTGCAAGTAGGATTATAAATTATGGTCTTTTAAAAAGTATTACTAAAAACTATTACTATTTAAGTATATTTTAATGTATTTTTAATGTTGTGATAAACATATCTATAATGAATTCGACAATTTAGTTTTTCACCTGTTATTAAAGACATTTCTTTTTGTTGGTAACGTAAGGATTGACCTACTCAATGATAAATTAAATACCTGCGGCATTTTGACTGTACTACAAGTACATTTACGTAGTAACTATTACAATTACATATAAAAACGTAATTCCAGCAGTTTAATTGGCTCTCCTCCACCTCCACCTACCCACAATTAACAAAACGTTACACGTCCGCAATCAAAATTATCTTTCGTAACAGCCAGAACGGATTTGGATTTACTGCCATTATATTACCTATAATAATTTATATTGAAAGCCATCTAATCCTTACGCCGAAATTATTATCGCGTTATATAGGGTATAATAATGTAGGGTGGCCACCATTCATAGAGGCAATCAATTGAATTACTCATTACTTGCGTGGTCGATGCATGAACGTTTATTACTTGTGCACTGCATCGTACATGCAAAATTCGATTACAGATCTTTTAAGGGATCGAAACGTGGAAAATTTAGGAAATCTCGCGTGCATTTTCATATCCGATGAAGGAAAAGCCCGATTGTGTTTGTCGTCTTAAAATCTCGTAGGTTTTCTCCGCCCTTGAGTAAACAATACGAGGGACTCATCCGCTGTGAGGAACAATAAGGGTGACAGTTTTGTTATTGATGAAAGACAAATTTGTTTAGACTCTGCGCGAGCGGAGAAATAATGACGTTCATTTGTTTCCACCCAGGCCAGAAATTTTTCCACGTATTTATTAAAACATCCATTCGTACTTAATAAGTGTGTTGGTTCGTTTTACTTCTTTACATTTTTTATCCAATAGGGACTGGGCATAAAGTGAAGCATTTTGGGCTTCTAAAATTTGTGAACAGCAAGAAATTCTATTTAAATCCTTATCAAAACGGATCAGTGAAGGTACTGTGGTGCCCTTTTGTCGCCATTCTTGATTTGATCTGGTACTACGTGTTTCTGGGTTAGGTTGTCTAACATTGGGCGCCAATTTTGGAGAGTGATGTTTCTGTCACCTTCTAGTGTTATCTATCGTGTCTTCATCGGATATTTTATACTCAGGAGTGACGTCGAGGATTTAGGAGGAGTAGAGTGGGAATCTCGTAAGAAATTGCTTTATTTCGGTAACCATAACAGTAAAAAAGGTATTTCTTGAATTACATTTCCTTATTGAGAAGTTACTGGTAAAATGGCTACATTCCTCGTTTCACGTCCCTTTTAGTGTTTAAAATTAATTTACGCTACCGTCACTTTCCCGAGTGTATTTTGTTTTATGTTTGTTTCAAGTATAAAATGGAGCTATAACGAGGTTTCGTTCAAGAGCGCCTTCCGCTTTCCCGTCCCGTGGAAACTTTACTAGTTTTATAATTTCGTCAAACTAAACGTTCCAAAAGCTCGCAGAGGACTTCTATGTGAGAATGTTATTCTCGGGTTCAGTTAATTTAATGCACGTACCTGTACACACAAGCATTAAGAGCGCCTTTGATAGGACGACCAACTAATTGCCACGGGATATGCATCCTCTATTATTATGCAGGTGAAGAAGATTGTGATTAAATTCAAATCTGAGCATTTAAGCACGCCTGGAAATTGGATTTTAACATTTAAACGAGAATGCAGGTCAGAGTTTAACAAAAATCCTTGTGCGCCGACTGAAAGAAATATTAGAAAATAATTGTAATGAATGCAGTATTTGAAGGAATGGAAAAGAACAAAGCAGAAATACGCCCTACTATTTGAACTCCCCTTTTCCTTTAAAGACTTTACAAACGTTTCCTGCATACAAAAGGATCAGGATCAGATACAAAGGATCCTCATAAAATGAGTACGTTGACAAAAGGTCTGTTTCCAATAGAAATAAAAGAAAACACTACTGTAATTACAAAGAAATTCAAAAAGTTTGGTACATTTTGAAATATTTTCCTCTCTGTTGTAATGTAATAATTATAATGTAAGCATAGATGTGTGAGATGCGTAAACGTCTACCGTCATTCCATTACCAATTTCGACCTGTTAGCAGGTCGTCATCAGACCAAATTATCGATATTTTCCATGTCAAAATGTTTTAGATGGAAAACATTCTCAGACCCTTTTAACACTTCAAAAATAATATTTAGTGTTCCAGATACATACCAGTAAAGCAATTTGGAGCATTGTACCTTTGTTAAATATTCAGAACCTATTATGATCGTATAATTACGTTTAATTTCTGCAAGTAATTGAAGTGAATATGTTTATAACTGGAAATAATTTGATATGTCCTCGTGTATCATTTAGGCTGGTGGAAATGTAATTTAACTGGTTTATACAGTGATTTAGCATTAAAATAATTAGAATTTAATGTAGCATTACTAAATGTTCTAATTGCAGTTGTGTTACCTTTCTTTTTTTACCACTCTTCGCTAATAGGAAACTGCCTTAAAATTGTTATGGTTTACAATCTGTATTATTAACTTTAATTGTAGTCCTGTATTAATTAGCAACGATGCATGGTTACATCTATTTAATGTATGCCACCGAATATTAGTTTTTAAAGTACCTAACTAGGTGTTAATGGGTTTTAAATCTTTTAAAGTTTCCCTATGACGCAACGTAAAATAACAATAGTTACAATTTGGTTCTTGTAGCTAATAACCTGATGATGAGATGCTAATATGTCGAAACGGTAGTGTAATACAAATTGGAAGCAGCGTAGTGCTCTTAATGGTGGTTACACATACACTTATTATATTAGGAATATTATATTGTATTATATAATATTAAGAACGCCGTTGCCAGTTATATGGAGGTAGAATTGGGTACCGGAATTGTAATTAAAATTGCCTTTAGGACTTTGAACAAGTTACAAAAATAATTCGCTAAAGTTCGTTTCGGGAGATCCCGTCAGAGCTCCGCTATTCCGGTTATTTTGTTTCTGGCTTTAATTAAAAAAAAAGAAAAGACTTTTGTAAACCGAAGTATCGCGATTCCAATTTAGCATTCCTCTGATGGATTCCGTGTCGTTGTTGATTTATAAATAGGCATTTTATCGTCGGGAATTATACAGTCTGGCAATAAAAACGTACAGAATAAACAAACACGGCAGCGCTTCATTATATTTTGTTTCGGATCGTAATTAGAGATTACCAGGGTCTCTGCGTGAAACAAGGAAAACTCCTCGAGGCGCGCAACTCAATTAGATAACGCATCATACTTAAAAGTTCACATTACGTGAACGTAATGGAAACCTGAATTATGAAATTAATTTTTTCCCCATCTTTTCCGAAATCTTTCCCGCTCTCTCGGCTCTTATCTGCAACATCGGCTCATCCCCGGTGTTATCATGACGATGGAAAAATCCTTAATCATCTTAAAGAATTAAAAAGGGGGATGATAAAGCAACCTTCGGCCCCATTAATTTCCCCAAAAATAAATAAGTAAATGTGGAAGTTTTGAACAAAAATGAATTTTCATGAGGACGTGATTTACAACCCTAACTGCTCGGATTTAGTGAACAAATTAACTACGAAATAATTACTTAAACGTTATTTGATGAAACTTGCATTATTCCAAAAAGAAACTGATTTTATGAATTTAGGGAAATTCTTGAAGGTTTAAGACTCCTATAAATAACGTGAGGCGCATGTAGTGTGAAATACAAGAATGATCGATGGTAAAACGAAAACAGGAAAAAGGCCTTAGCCCAGTACGATTTATAATAAGGTGAGCGTTTAAGAAAGAGGGGGGTAAAGAAAAGTTAGTTACTTCAAAATGTTTTTCGCGCAGAAACCAAAACTTTTAAAGTAACTCGAAAAATATTTACATCAGACTACTAGATTTTCTTTAGACTTTCCCTAATTTCAATGGTGTAATAAGTTCTGAATTATGAGGGTCCTATAATATTTCAGTAATTTTCTAATAGTCCTTTATTAACACCAGGGTTTCCTTTCACATGATCGAACTCCTGTAGGACATGAACTATTAAGGGTAATGATGGCAAGAACCCTGGAAAAATTCTAGGGGTTTTTACTTAAAGTTCAAAAATGTTTCTAGATCAAACCGTTCCTAATTGGCCTATTGCATCAAAATGAAAATTGGTACTGTTTAATTTAGTGCTCTGAGTACATCCTACATTTCCAAATTTTCAAACTTCTGAAGGACCTCAATTATAGGTACGGAATTAAAAGTATATAACTGTTAAATATTGAATCGGGGAAATGTCTTTGAGTTCCTATTTTGAGCTTTTCTAAAATTCTCCTAAATTTGCAATTAGAACATTAAATTTATAGAAAATTGAAGGTAACTAAAAGTTCTTTTAGTAAAAATTATCTATTGAAATATTTACATTAATTACACTGAAATCCTTTTTATTCCCAGTTTTAGCTTTAAGTAGGCTTTAATTTAATTTTTGAAATGGTCTTTTGACGGTACATCCTTCCAAGTCATCAAAAATACCTGTAGGACTAGAATTACTTTTAGGTAAAAGGCTTTATTGGTCTAATATTCCTGAATGATATAAATGGGCCTTTTCGTAACTTTCTAAGAACCTGAATTGCAATATTAAATTTATAGAAAATCGAAGTTAAATAAAGGTTCTCTTAGTAAAAAGCATCTTTTTAAATATTGAGATTGTTTACACTAAAACACCACGGATATATCCTGTGGGTTCCTATTTTAAGCTCTAAGTAGATTTTAATTTAATTTTGTCCTTAATTCAATAGTCTAAGAGCTTGAAGGATAAGTGTGTTTTAATATTTCAACAATTTTCAAATAGTCCTTTGACGATAATTCGTCTCCTTCCTGATTCAAACTCCTGAAGGACCTCAATTACAAAAGGATAAATAATATGATATAACTTTTAAATATTGAAGTTAATAACGGTGGAAACCTTAAAAATTTTGTATTTCGACCCGATTTTAAACCACTTGAATTACGAGCGTGATATAATTCCTATCAGGAATTTTCAACTAGTCCTTAGACAACATTCCCCCATTCTTCCAGATTATCAAACTCCTGAGGAACCTGAAAAAAGAAGCATGGAATAAAAGTTATGTATTTTCGCAATATTAATGTTAATGATACTAAAAATTGTTGAAAAGTGCTTTGGGTTCCTATTTTGAGCTTTACGTAGTGCCCATTTGAAACTTCTCCTACATTGAATAGTTATAGTAGGAAAATAAATTTGTTTGAAGAAGAGTTACAGCTATCAGTTAGGCTGTCAATTTTCATCATAATTGTCATATAATTTTCTGTATAAATTCCTCTCTTTCAATAATAATAAGGCAATGAAGAAAACCTTAACAGGAAAGTTTCCCGTATCTCTTGCTGGGCGATTCTCTCATAAAATTAATGGAATTTACATTCGAGCCGATTGTTCCCTTTGACAAAAACGGGATGTAATAACAAAACCCGGATGGGTAAAAATCCCCATCTATCCCTCGAAAGCAGGGACCCTCCGTAATACCTCCGGGATTCATTAACTGCAAGATCTAATTTGTCTATAACTCCTTCGTTAAAATGGATAGAAGGGGATAATTGAAGAATTATCAAGAGTAATTTGCGAAAAAGGGAGTCCTACGACCGGTGATATCCGAAATGCGGGGCGATGTAAATTGGAAAGTTTTGTATTAAGCTGTCGAGAATTGGGGGGAGTGATAGAAACTTTCATTTTAACGCCTCCCCACTTTCGCTTAATCTGATAAATCGAATACGCGTCGCGACTAGTTTGTAATAAATTTCTTCCGAACGAAAACGAGGCAGGAGTGATTTTCTAATGAAGAAGGCGCAAAGTTTCACAGAAAAAAATTTGTATCCTTTAAATGAAACGCGCATGTTGGTTTTACCTAAGCCTCCAACCCCACATTGCATTTACCTTTGGAGCAATAAGAGCCTTCCACCCGAGACGCCATTTCCATCGGAATTAAAAGGCTTGGGCACTTTTCCACGCGGAAAATTTGTTCCATACGTGACCACAATCGGAATTATCATATTAGCGCTTTACGTTTTTGGGCTGCACATATTTTTTTCGCGCGGATTATTTATCCCGGCTCGATTTATTTTGCTTGGAGGATAAGGCGTCACGATATGTCTCGGTTGTTTGTTTCTAAACTTTTATTCGTGATAGTTAAACGGGCGCTGAGAAAATAAGAGACCCGACGGGTAATTGGTGGGAAAGTAAACGAACCTCGGCGAGGTTTTGAAGGAAATCGTGTGGGAACGTATAGAGGGGGAGAATGCTCCAGATAGATTTCTGCGTTATGGAAAGCTCACGGGTCTTATGGGTCATATTTCGAATTTGTGTGGGTAAACAGTTCTGCTTGGTATAAAATTCTTCACTCTTGTATTACATTTACATGTAATATTAAAGGAATCGTAAAGCTGTAAAACTTTTTTGAGGAACTTGTAAGGGTACATGTTTCATAAAATCAGGTTTCAGAAATACCCGTATTGACATGATGTCGAGTTTTCCCTTGAATGACTTCTTTCGTTGTTGCAAGAGTTTTCTTTTCAGAGCTAATTATCAGTTTAATCAGAATATTCCTGAAAATCTGTGGAAAATTTGAATTTACATGACGCTATGATTTTATATGGTAATTTCCTACTTCAGTAGTAATTTGCATTCAACGCTCTCTAAGTTTCCTTTTGTACGGAACTACTAAATTTACCTTATTACTCTGCATTTAATTCCCTGTAATAATAACTAAGGAGATCTATGTGACGTCTTATTAGTTGAAGGTAATTCTGCTTTGTTTTGTTTGCAAACATTTGTAAATTTATAGATTTGAAGAGGTTTCCAAAGATTGCTCTGCACGAATCATGAAAATGAAGTTTTTCCAAGGAAGTACAACCCATTAGAAATGATTCAGGGATTCCTTCTCATTACAGCCAGTTAGAGAAAATGATTTTCTATGGTAGTTTCCTATTGTTTTCTTAATGAAAACGACTATGTAATAATAACACCACCTTAACAATATCACAAGCAATGAATCAATTTTTATTTAATACACAATGTAAATTGGCGATGAGAAATTGTTAAAAAAATTTTTTTTACATTAATTCCGGTAGCTTTGGGGGTTGAAAAGTTGCGATAAATAAAAATTTATTTCATGGAGAGTAAAGGGAATTTTATGTAATATAAATCCAGGAATAATATGTTACAAACTGTCTAAACATCTTTTTTACATTGATTTCGACATAGGGGATTGTTTTTAAGGGTTGTAAAGTTGGAATATATGATAAATCCTATTGAAGAACATAAAAGAAGGGTTATTCTATATAATTAAGCAAGTTTTGAATCCATTATACCCAATTCTTTTACAGAGGAATAGTTTTCACCCTTAAAACCAAAAAGCATTTGGACGCATGTCACTTTTGAAGTTGAGGATGGGGTAAACTTAATTCCAAATTCTGAGGAAAATCAATTGACTGTGCTATACAATTTTGTAAAAATATCTTCTATTTAACCTACATAAAAATAACTAATAAAATAATTTAAATTAATAATTTGAAGCATAAATTTCCGATAGCAAAAATACGATAGCCACTAATTTGATGGATTAAGTTTTTTAATGAACCTTGCAAAATACAAAATCTGTGTTGTCATCGAAGCTTTTAATTGTTGTTAATCAGAAATCTCAACGAAATACAAATATTTAATTTAAATATAAATATTTAATTTAGTAACAGCAACAAAGCCGTGGATTACTTGAAACTGAATTCCAAATGTGCTTTCAATTTCCGATTTTAACCTTAATTGTTTATAGAAGAATATAAATATACAATACTTCATGTGAAAATATGTTTCTGTCTATTTGCATTTAAAAATAGTAGAAACTTGATTCTTGTTTTATTGAACAATTCTCCATTTTGTTGATTTGCTTGTGGGGATTTTATACATTTCAGATAATTTGTTATGAAGGAATAATTATAGATTGTCAATATCTAATCTCCCAACATTTTTGTGAAAAGAGTTGTACAGTTATATTAATTTTACATTACTGACATTTATGATCACATATTGATTTTGAAATGTGTCTGGTTCGATTTGATTTGGATAACGTGATAATATTCCATTACTTTTATTTTTGAAAAATATTCCATACTTTACTTACTTTTGAACGGTAATTGAATTTATGGATCGGACAATTTTTAATTATTTGGAATTTGATTAAGAAAAACATATTACCTACTTTAGCGCAAGTAACGAATTACTCCAGAATTAAATGTATTTTGGGGAGAATTTTGGATGAATTAGTTATTACCCTTATTGACTTACCCTAATGATTTTCCAATATTTGGTACATATTTCATAAACCTCGTGTTGTTTGCTCTTAGTCACATAATATTATGTAATGATGATTATTTGATTGTATTAGCCCAAATTGGTTATATGCAACGATTAACCGTTTGAATATCTGGTCAAAACATAAATTTTAACACAAATTATACGCATGAATTCCCACTTAATCAAAAGATTATGCTATCGGCAGTATAGTTACCAGAGAGTTGCTAAATAAATAAAGATATCACCTTATGATTAGGTCAATTTGTACACTGACCTTATTCGAAATGTAATATTATTGACGTTTAATTTATCATGTATATTATCTTATATTAATTGAAGAAAAATTGGAAAAGACATGTATTTGAACGTCCCTGCTAATGTTACATCAGCCAGAAGAATTTTTTTAAATTAATTTAGAGAGGAAAATGCTTTTCTTCCAAAATATTTCAAAAAATCTTAAATGTAAAGTTGCAAATAATGCTGTCAATATGGGGTCATGAGCTATCATGGTTTTATTTTGATATTGCATCATTAAATAATTCTATATTTTTGGGTTGTATTAAAGGAGAGCATTTTGAAAACACGAGTACAACTTAATCAATTGCTATTTTTAAATAATTATCAAATTGAATTTCTTAAATCGCAATAGAGAGAATAAAATTTGTTTCCAAAGTATTTAAAGGAAATTTAAGTGACATTTATAATCATATTCAATGGAAGGTGACTAAGTCCCATGGTATCAGCCCACGGTTATAACAAAAACTAACTTTTTCTTAGCGAAAACTCGCTCTCTATCCAAAAAACCTTTTCGAAAATCCGGTATTATTTCAACCAAAAATTTCACTCGTACCTTCTCTTTTCCTTTTTGAGCGAGATTTTTCGATTTCTTCCTCGCTACGACTCGTGCAGCTTTTCGTAAAATCGACACTTGACGCTCAGAAACGCGCGCGGTGAGACGCGGGTAAATACTGAAAGTTGCGGCGTCGAATTTCCGCGACGCGCCTACGACGGAAAAGCATGCGCGCCGGCTACTTCCGGCGAGAATTTTCCAAAAGAAAAATTTGCTCAATTGGAGGTCGTGATAAGGCGTTATTTCCTACTTGACGAGATTATCGCAATTTGTCACGAGAATGCCCCATAAAAGGGGATCCGGAATATGTGGGCGTTCCATGGGGACGTGTAGATAACACTGCTTTCATAAGGAAGAACAGTGGCTATGGGGGTATGTTAGTAAGTATCTTAAAATTAGCGCCTCATTATATAGAAGTACGAGTTGAAGTCGACGTTTTTTGTTGATGTTTAATACGTATTTCGTACCACTAGTAGTGATTTTTGCTATTTATTTTCGTATAAAAGTTTTCCCTATGGGACTTTTCAGGGTTATTCACTGTGAAAGACGGAAAACAAAATTTTTGACCATAAATACCTATAGGCCATGAAAAAGGATGCTAGAACGAAACCCTTGCGTTTTCGCTGCCGTGAGACATTTTGTTCCCAAGGATCGTAACCTCATTTTTGTTTAAAGCTTTAGTGAGGAAAAAGAAGGATGAAAATAGGAAAAAACAGTTTTTTCGAAGTAGCTCTTCAGCAAAGAATCGTAAAATTTTAAAGTAAAATCGAAAGTGGTAGATCTCAAAGAGAGGTTTCGATTTTGTGTAGCATAATTGCCCTTAAATGAATTTACTCACTCTTCAAAAAATGTTTGAAATATTGAATTTCTTTAAAATTCGTAAATAAATAAGAGTGCATTTTACGGCTATAGTTTAAATTTACGAAATGTAGGAATAAGTTTTCTCTACATTTTTGCACTGGGGTATAACCCTCGATTTTTACGTCTTTCTACCCCTACAAGCGGTTGAATATTGAAAAACAAATTCCAATCAAATCACAGCTACATTTTCCTCATGGCTTCAAGTGGGGTTTTATTGCCGTTTCTGAAAATTTCGACAATTTTTTGGAAAAAATCTTAGCTTTTAATAAACAGTTACACGGAACATTACACTCTATTAGAATATTCTAAAGTAATTTGGCCCGTTTTTAGTTTTCTAATAGATGAATAAATGATACCAAAAACAAATTATTTCAAAAAATTATCAGCTGATTGTAACTTACCATATTCCATTGTTCCACGTGCGATTGATGGATGGAACTAAAGTAGGAATTTTATTTAAATACATGAAGCTAACAGATCTTAGCACTGAAAGAATTTATTTTAAATATGACAGTACAAAAAGATTTAAAACAAAACGGAGACTTGGAAAAATGTAACTTTTGATTTACTTGACAAACAGTTTGGATGCAGTTATAGCAGTCTTCATTAAGTTTGTAGTGCTCATATTATACGGGCTTGATTAAATGCTCGTTGTATTCCTTAATAATCAGACACAGACTTTGAATATGGTAAGGGGAACTGTCTACCAATAAGTAAAGATATAAATTGTACAAGTAACAAATATGCCAATAATCCAACCAATATTAGAAAGGCAGCTTTAAATTTTACATCTCACGCCTGAGGCCACGCAAAAAACCAATTTGTCCTTCTTCAACAACTCGCTTTTTATTATTTTCCGCCCCTCGTCACATAATTTTATTTCCACTGTTATTCTGTGTAATAATAAGAGCTGCTCCCTATTTTCGTTCTTTGGAAAGATTTTCTTAAAACGGCATTCGTTACAGTCGAGATGAAATTATCAACTTCCTAAAATTGAATTTGAACAACGGAAAAATGTAAGAAACTCGGTGGGTGCTTACAGGTAAACACGCTTTGAAAGAATTTTTATTTAGTGAATATCGGTTAATTAGTCAATTTAATTTTAATTTTAATATGGAAGGTAACCTACATTGTTATCTGTTACTGGAGGGGGAAGCCATTATTCAGATCAACAAAATTTTTTAATTGCCTACATTACATATATGTAATTTAAAGTATGAAGGCATTATTGCTTAGTCGCTTTAAAGCTTTGGCTGAAGCAATGACTTAAAACATTGAAACGTTCAAGTTAAGTATCAAGTGCCCTTCAAAATCCCCAATAATTTTTTTACACATACCTTTTAGTAAATTCCAATACTTTGGAGTTGAAAAATTTTAAGTCGACATGAAATTGACAATATGTGGCCATTTTGAAGTTGCCCTAATTTATGGATTTAGACTTAAGGCTTCACGGTGACAATCTCCAAGTTTCAATTTTTTGGTGAAAGTACCGATAGTGTTAGAGCCAAGGTATCAAAGACAACAAGTGTATCTTAATTTATGGCTTGTAGTGAATGTTGAGCATATTTCAAGTTTCATCGATGAATACATTCTTTTTACATAGATATCCAATTTCTTTTTCACGATACAACTCTAGTTAAACTGTAGGTAAACTATAAAATACGTAGTGATAGCAGAGGCAAGCTTGAGCATAACCCTACGGTTTATATCGCAGAATTTGGCTGCTGCTATTTTCGGCGCTAAAACTTTCAGCGATAACAGCCAAAGTTCGAGTTTTAATTCAGGGTTGGAGAAGGTCCTCGTCATTAATAAGTAGCAGGACTCCTCGAGACGTGCGCCAATCTCCTCGATGGCCTCACCTTCGGGAGCATTCGCCATAGTAGAACCTGTAAATCGAGAGAAAAGTGGATTTAAATTGTCATTAGACGATCGTTTTAATGGGTTGTACGTTTAGGAAATTCACTTTGTTCCTACTATTATTATTCTTAGTATCTTAGATTATAATTACAAAATAACTTGAAAAAGGTATTGTAATAAGAAGTATCTTTGATACTTGTTGATTGTGGTGGTGGTAAAGTGGGGAAATTTCCTCACGACTTACTTTCAGTTTACTCAAAAGTTAGATTTCGCTTACCGTGCACATCGAAACGTACAAAGCCGTGCTCACAAATATCATCCTCGCACCTTCCGCCTCGAGTATGTCGACGGTGCAGGCCGTAAGTACGAAGAGGAAATTCAGACAGTAACTCACCAACGCCACGAACATTTGGTACCCGAAAACCTCGTTGAAGCACTTGACCAATCCGTTCAACTTCGCGTAGGCCTCTGCAACGTTTTTCAAAGTAACGGCACCGTCGTCGCTCAAAGGAATATTCGAAATACGCTCATCGAGCGTCCGGTACTTCTCGATCAATACCTTCAGTAACGTTATTATGAGCTCGATGTATAATATCTGGTAGTACTGGTACAAGTAAAGGCAGGTGTAAGCGATGATCACCATGTGCATTCCGTCGTTGTAAAACGCGAACGTCTCTATCGAAGGTATCAGCGAGCCCCAAATCAGGTTTGCGACGAGCCATCTGTTGATCCCTCTTTCGTCGATCCTGTCTAAGTTTGAAGCGAGATCCTCCCAAACGGATCGTTTGAAAGTAAGGCCGTAGCAAAAGCCCAAAAAGATTAAGGCGCTAGACCATAAGAGGACGTCGATGAAGCGCATCCCCGTCGTGTAACTCCCGTAGAAGGTGGTCCTGATGCACAGACAGGCCACGAAGAAGATCAGGTTGATGAGCGCCATGACGAGCACCCTCGGTTTGGACGCCGAGGGGGTTAACCCCAGGAAATCGCACGTGCCCAATAACGACACCATCGTTTCTCACTGCACGATTTGTACTGCCTGTTATCGACACTTTACGGGGTTATTAACTGCTTTTGTTCGCAATTAGCTAAGAGCACTCAGGGTGATTGGACAAGTCGGGGACAATGTCGTGTTTAGTCCTTTCGGAATTTGTGGCTTCCAAGGTGCGAGTGTGTGGGTAATCGAATGAAAGTTTGTAGTTTATTTAATTGGCGGCGGCGAGGCATGTAGCAAAAGGCGACACGTGTAATTGAATTGTCGGTAGAAGGGGACGTCGCTGGTATTTTTATTAACTAGAGGTGTTTTCTGGAACGGCTGAGAAACACACGTTGAAATCGAAATTATCTAAAGGTTTAATTGAAATTTATGTTAACTGACTGGTGAATCAATTAACGGGTTATTAAGGAAATTTCTTTCTTTCCGAGCCTTTGAATAAGTTATATTCGAAAAAAGAATCAAATTTTGGTGTTTAATATTAGAAATAATGATGTCAATTTGTGGAATTAATTTGAAAGGTACCTGAAGGACAGATTGTTGTATTACTGCACTAGGATTCACCAACGCATGGAGTATAAAAATAATGTTTTAAATTCGTTTTTAAGGCACTTTCTATTATCTCAGGCCATAGAGAAATATCTGTACTTTGTATTCTATACCCTTTAATCTTTGGAGCCTCCGTAAATAACGCAGATCGCCTTTGGGGGCAGTTTGGACTGTTGAAGGTTTCAAAAGAACCTCTGGAATTTTTCTTCTGGATTCTTGAACTTTTCCAACGTTTAGAATCGGAAGTTTTTAAATTACCATAAACCTTAAGATTCACCCTCTTATAATCATTGTTCGCCTAACTGTCTGCCTCACCATGACGACTATGAGTACAATTAGACAAAAATACCTCCAATACTTAATTTTACTTGCCTCAAGTAAGTGGTATTTCGTCCTTTCAAGTTATTTAATTTTTATTCTTCATAACATCAGCAATAATACGATCCCTTATTCACCATTAAATTCTCCTAACATCTCTGGGGTCTCACATGTATCCTTATACCGCCGTAATACATTAAAATTCATTTGAACTGCAAGTAAACGATGAAATCAGTAGTGATCATCGACGCCAAGTTAAGAAACACTTTTCTATTCGCCACATAGAACCTTCCTGCGGTTATCTTAGGCGCTAACACGTTGAGGTCCCTCGCCAAGACCAACAGTTCCAATTTCAACATTGGGTTATTGCACGTCCCTAAAATTAGTAATCTGTGACAGGACTCCTCCAGGCGCTTTCCGTTGTCTTTACATTATACTACATTATAATAACTTCTCACTCAATTTGAGTCCATATAAACTTTTATTAACCGTTCATTACACATCAGTTTTGTTATACATCTTACACAACATATCGTTATATACTTACTATGTAGTTAAAGTCTCAAGAATAGAGATATAAAAAAAGAAAACATTAAACTGTTGGTTTACATATCACAGACAATCATTAAGTTGTTAATGGCGGGGACCAGGTCTCTATGATTTTCTATTGCCACAAGATTGATGGGTTAGTTTAGATTTGAAGTGCTTGGATTATAGTTAGCTTCAAAACAGCGAAGCAGCGGGAAATTCGATAAAGGGATGTTCCTTATTTTTCGATTTTCCAACGAAACGCAGTTTTCCGATCCCATAATTATCGCGAAAAGGCTCATCTCAGCTTGTCGAGTTTGTTGTACTGCTCGTTTTCGACGCAATTGATGTCACAATCTTCGAAGGGGAGGGTTTCGTACACGTTCTCCCTCGTCTCCTGCGACGTAACCGTTGCTTTTTTCTTCATCACAAACCTAACAGACAAACAATATTGTTTAAAATTTCACAAAGTAGATTCGACCATATTTTTCCTCTTAAGCCATTACTTACCTATAAACGAAGAACCCTACGGGTATCAACAACAGCAAAAGGAGTAGCAGGTACAGTGGATTGAACCCTGCAGATTTCTCCTCGGGGGCTCCCCCTGGGGCGGATTTCTTCTGTAGAGTCCTCAGCTTCTCGTAGTAGACGACGTCGTGATCAGCCCCCTTGTACTTATTGGTAACTATGAACGTCACGCAGTACTTTGTGTTAGGCTTCAAGCGGTCCTTCTCGTTGTTCCCTATCATGATGTTGTCAGTCCTGTTGTTAGTCACCTAGGAGGGTGGTATGAGTTGAATGAATCAACTTTTGAATTATAATTGGAGGTGCTTCAAATAGGCTTCTGGATCTTCCAGAAGGAGTCCATTTTTTAAAGACAGGTGGGAATTTACTTGGTGGCAAAAGCTCAAAGTTTACCGCCCATTAGGTTGACACACGTTATTTATTTTGGTGTCAACTTATCAGTTGGCTCTACCAAAATTCTTTCTTCTTTGGTTGGTTTCAATTCCATTAATGGATGTCGTGCTTCTAATTAATGACCAATAAATCTCACCTTTACGATCTGCGAAATCCACGTGTCTCCATACATGTGGCACAGGTTATCGGCCACCTTCTTGTTCTTCAGCACGTCCTCGTCCACTTTCTTACTGACGTTGAAATCCTGGACGACTACCGTCAGCCTGTAAAACTCCAGCCTCCTATCCAGATGAGGGATCTTGAAGATAAGGTTCGTGTCGCTGATCCCGATCGATTTAGGGCTCTGATCGATGTGATCGCCGATGTTATCCGTCCTCAGGGTGAGGTTCACGATCTCGCTAATGTAGGCGTTGTTCACCGACCTTATCGAGAGGTTGTAGTAGGTGCTGTAAGGGATGTATTTGATCTGCGAAACGGAGGAATTGTTGAAAGAAATTGTGGAAAATTTGCTATAAAGGAGAAACTGCTTGGCTAATCGAATGGTAACCTAAAAGGGTGTACCATTTGAAGTTTGTTTGTTATGTAATTTACGTAAATTTTTGAGGGGATGCCTGATGCCTGCTAAAGGGCCTAGCTAGGAAAAATGTACCATTTTTCAATTAAAATCAATTCACTTTCCCTTCCAGACTTCGAAGCACCCTCAATTGGAAACAATGAGCTGTGATGAAATACTTTTCCCAACTTTTCAGGCGAATTAAAAGCGACGTACCTGATACGTATAGTACGAATAATACGTCCCGTTCTCTATCTTATATATTTCGTGGATCTTCTTGTCGTCTTCCGAATCCTTATGTTGCTCAATAGTCTCTAAGATAATATCGAAGGCGGTTATGGTGCTGCTCTGATTATAAGGGTGGAACCAGGTGATGTTCAGGTAACAGTAGTCGGTCGTGACGTGGCAGTCCACGAACTTGTAACTTACGTTCGTGGGTTTCCCGGGAACTGAAAAATTTTTAGATAACATGTTAATGAAAAAATCCAGAAATTAGCGAGAAAGTAGGCTGCGTTGCCGATATCTCGGAATATCCTGTATGGAGCATTTTATGTAGAGCCATCTTCAAAGGGTGGGTTCTTCCACCTCCCTCAGGAAGCATATTCGTATCTGCCAGGGTACTTTTGGTTAAATCCCATAAAATCACCTCTAGTAAGTTTCTTTCGCCAGACCTCCTGGATACTTATTCATTTAGAAAATTTCCACTCCTCACCTCCCTCTCTGCTGTACCCCTCAACGGTGCTCTCGTTCCCGAAGGCGTCCGAAACCCTCAGGGCGACGCTGAAACTGTACAGGTTGTTCGGGATGAGATGGGGGACGTCCAGACAATATTTGTCCATCCAGAACGGGCACCTCCTCACCAAGTGACTGGTCGGTTTGCATTTGCTCGTGCTCGGTTTGAGGCAGCGTTTCACCCTCACTTCCTTCACGAGACCCTTGAAGATGTCAGGGATCTCGTAACGCAGGTTCGCCGATTGGGAGTCGATGGAGTAGATTTCCAGGTTCCTCGGAGGGGGAGCAACTGGAACAGGAATGTTGTGTTCAGGTTGAATGGGGGGTTTTTGATTAGTTTTGATGGTGGCAATGATAAATTGAGTTTATGCTTCTGTAGAATTTTAAAAGTTTGTCTCGAAGAATACCCTGTTTATAGACAATTGGATTCAAATTGGGTGCTCGTAGTTTTTCAGTAAGGGTGAAATTCCTTAAGTAAAACTACATGAGCTGTCGGTAAAGCTAGGAGAGGTTAGCACTTCCTCAGCTTGGAAACAAAACCACAGTGTTGTTCCGGTTTATTTTACTGACTAGTTTCGTATTTGTTTAAATAAATACCATGGGTCGTGTAATGCCGGCCTGGGCAGATTGCAAATCGCCCGGGATAGAAATTTAACCCTAACATTAATACATAAATTGTTCTACACACGGATTTTTCTACAACTGAAGGTGTATTGCGGCCACAGTCTCCAAAACTTTCTGTCTTGATTATTGCACTCCTCCAGATCTTTCATGGCTTCATTAATGTCGTTTGGCCAACTTCTATGGCGTCCACTATATCTTGTTTCGACTGGTGTTCATTTTAATATCTTTCCCCGCCATATTTCATCTGTCTAGCTTATTTGAATAGAAATAATTAAAATGTTTTCGATACTTCCCATTTTCAGTTGACCTTCATGAAGCACATTTTGTAAATAATAGCTTTTACAATTATTTTAATCAAACGTTCCTTAGCGCTAAACATACTATAAATAATTTCCAGCTATTTTCCCTTTCGATTTTTGTTATGCATTTATTTTTACGTAGCTGTAGTATAAATCGTTCTTCAAATATCTCTGCACAAAGTCCGACACTTCTACGTTTATTTTAAAATGAAAATTTAATTCCTTTAAAAAGTATATTTCTCTTACAGCGTATTTTATTCCGTTCGTATTCTGCGATAAGAGAAACGGAGTAAACAATTTTTTGTCTACGCTCGTTAGTGTCGAAGCGCTCGAGCGCTCGTATGACGTATGGCCACAAAAAACCATGAGTACGTCGAAACATATGCCCAGTGCCTTATGGGGCTTGGTTGCCTACCGATACCGGCGGGCCCGTACTATTTTTAATCGCCCAAAAACGGCGATTAAAAATAGCGTGGGCCGCAGGATTCGAACCGAGAGCCTTCTGTACGAAAGCCCCCTGGCAACCCCACTCAGCCATGGCCACACGCGACAATTTTCTTACTACAACTCGTATTAAGCAGCGTTCTCTTCCCTACGTCATACCGTTGTTGTTTGAATTACGGCGAGCGCGCGCCGGTTTGATTTATTTCACGTCGATTAAGTTATGTCCGGGCGGACTAATTTTATAATATTTAATATTGTCGCAATATTATTACACCAGAATGTTTACCCTCCAATAATTTTTCCTTTTTTATTGCATAATCATAACTGCACCAACGTTATTTTAAAATCTAATAACCAAGTGCCTGCCCATTTTTCCACCTCTACCCAGCAATCTTTCATAGCTGTGCCTAATCACTGGATTAGCTCTCAATCCACCACCAACAAAACCACCCTCGTTACACTCACCCCCTGCTAACGTAGTGAATGCCAGATTGAATTTACTCGTGTGAACGCCGTTGTGTAAGTTAGCAGCGCTCCTCGCGGTCAATATAGTCAGGTTGTACTGCGTGAGGGGTTTCAACCCTTGGATGTTGTACGATGTGTCAGTTTGCAGAGCCCTCTCTGCTGTGAAATTCTTGCCGTCGGTCACTATGACGGTGTAGAGCAACCGTCCGTACTTCGATGAACAGTTCACCTCCTGCCAGGTGATGTCCACCGAGGTGTCGTGGGTCCTCACCTGGATCTTCGAGGGTAGTTCCTCGGGTAGGGGTTCCTCTGCGGGAATAACAGGTTTTTGAAGTGGATCTAAAGGGGATGTTTCGTTGTACCTGTTTCCAGGGTGCTCACTGTCAGCTTCTCGTCACTCTCGTGCAGGACCGATGATATCGTAATGTTGTAAAGGGTGAACGGTACCAGGTCTTCAAGTACCACCTCGTTGAGTTTTGTGCTTACGAAACCGTTCGATTTCACTCGATTCGTGTTGATGGGCTCGAATGGGCATATGTCGTTCGCCTGGAATCGAATCGATTTTGACAGATTACGGTAGAAATACCGAATAAACTGTGGAGCAAGTCGGAAACATTTAAAATTACATACATGGAGAGTAATGTGAAACACTAGAAACAAATGTAATGCCACTATAATATTATGTTATGAATATGGAATATTTATGAATGGAAAAAGGGGGTGAACTCAATACCAATATAGTCCAGTAATTGAATGTAAAAATACGGTATTGCCTCAGGTTTTTTCAGTCTACGCCAGTTTTAATAAAAATTTGCAAAACGTAAGCTTACCTTACCTTCCTCTTCAAAAATTGCAGGTGTCTAAAGTGTGCTTGTTATTTTTAATAGGTGAAACTACCCCTGTATACAAAAGAAAATCAAAAATTGTAGATTTTAAGCATTGTTTGGTTCGGTTTTCGGGAAATAAACCCCTAATTTCAATATGCTACAACTCAGTTGCTATTGCACCTATAGAAATTCTAAAATAGCCATTCGATTCGTTTTGTCATAGGTGTAACTTTTGTTTTGCACAATTTTTTTGAGGAAACGTACGATTCTTGAGTTATTTCTAGGGAACCATTTCAAAACATACATACTTTTATGGAAAAATTAACAATTTCAATCGCGAATGACTTGAAAAGTGTTAGTATACGAGAAACCTTTATGCGGCCTTTTTTGCTCAAAACTAACCCCGCTATCGTTTCCTGTGGTTATCTTTCGTATGATTTCTAATTGTAAATTTTAAAAGGGGTGACCCTTTAAGGGTAAAAGCACACATTGGTACCATATAACTTACATTTCTTGAGCTACTTTCAATATATTGTGAAATGTGTACGTCAATCGGGGTAGACAGAAAGAATTGTGATCAAGAAACCGTCAAATACTGGACAAAATATGAAAAGGAGAGACAGAGACCCAGAAAGAACCATTTTATATGATCGAAGCGAAAGACGAGTTCAGGGAAAATAGTAGCAAAATCTCTTACGGCATATTCCACGAAGTAACTTATCAGATTAGTAGGATCCTCCTGTTTCCAAGACAGCTTGATAGACGTGGTGTTCTTTTCGCTCTTGATTTGAGAAAAACCTACGAAAATACAACCCTTAACACTACTTGAAATTGACACCGTACCTTGCCTACCTTCTATTTTATCGTAGACGTATCTTTTTGGTCTCCAGTAGGGATTCTTAATGATTTGGCATGAGATGTCCTGCTCGGGTAGCCGAGGAGTTCCGCTAGAATTGTTCGTCTTAAGGAAGGAAACTTTCACCTCTGAAAAGCGAAAGTTTTGAGTAGAAATAAACGCAAACCGTTTTAGTCCACGAAAATTAGACGTTTTCTACTTCCGATTTTATGATTGCAAAGTATATTGTTCGGGGCCTTAAAAAACATATGTAAGTGTGCAAAAGAAAAAGATGCGAACCAAAAATGCGGGTGATTTGCTTCGGTTTTTCCAGATTGTCTCGAAAACTGAAGGTTGTATTAGAAAAGGTGCCAAATAAAAGTTGTGAATAATTAAATTACATGTCCATTAGTATAAATAAAGTTATAGGTGCGCCTTTACTTCTCGAGATATGATTGTGTTTTGCCAAAATGACGTATTTTTTAGATGAAACTATTAATTAACAATAACGACATTTTTGAACATATCATCCATCTAAAGAAGAATGCTAAACCCAAAACCTGTACGAATTTTATTTTCTAAGACGATCCAAAAGTAATTGAAAGTTGGGGCTCAATTTTCCGCTCTCGTAATTAAAATATCCAAGTCCCAAGCACAACAAGAGAAGTAGGGATGGTTTTCACGTCAACAGTCTAATTTCCATAGATTTTTTACCGTTCTCGTTGCACATCCTGACGTCATCGATGGCCCAGAAACCCCCGGTGCTGTTCTTCTTCTCGTTCAAAAACCTCGTCTCGACGAATAGACTCAAGGTTTCCGCCTGCACGTTCTCCTCTTTCAGTTTTATCTCGAACCACTGCTCTCCCTGAAAAGATGTCATATTTATGACAAGTTACACGTGTCCCGAAATGGAATAGGATTTTTCTCTTCAGACGTTCTTTACTCTTTTTAATTGAAGATCTAAACGGCCGTTACCTTTCTGGGGCCGACGTTCTTGAGGTATTTCCGGGTGCTCCCGTTCACGTAGAAAAAATTCATCTCGCAGTTATCGCAAGTCGATACCAGCAAGGACACGCAGAGGTCCTTGTTAGGTAACGTCATTTGGGGACCCAGGCGAGATATCTGAGTCGTGTTCGTGAAGAGGAAGTGGTCTGGAAATAAGGACATTTTACCGAGAAAATTTCGGGAGCCACTATCGAAGGGCGGAAGTAAATGTTAGCGTAAACTTCAATTTCAGCCAAAAGATCCAGAAATTAATGAAATGTTAAAAAGTTGCATAAGAATCTGCGTATACAATAATGTTTTCAGTTTGTATTCTGGAGGGGCAAATTTCTTGACCGAAAATACTTCAAGTTAAATTTACTCTGGTGTATTTTCCACAGGCTGCTATTGCCGCTCCTCATGAACATATAAACCGGGCTTATGCTCCCATTGGACTCCTTTACGATCAGCTCCCTGTTCAGATTCAAATCGGTGAGCGTCACATCTGCCCGGAAGCTGACTGCAAACGTGCGCCATTCGTCGTGCGATAAAATATTCGATTGCGCCTAAAAATAACCCCGAAAAATATTTTTAGATCCTCGAGCGGGTTAAGCTCACTCTGTAACGCTGGTCGGCGGAGGTCCTGTACCCTTGCCGCAGGTCCTTGGGTAACGCCGGGTAGGTCTTGTAATGGATCTCCCTGTAGTTTATGTTGAAGTAATGGCAGGGGTAGTCGTAGGGGTTCCATCCCTCGCAGAAAAACAGCTCGACCTCCCCGTCCACCCTCACTGAGAAGACGAGCTTAGAGATGTTGTCCATGTCGAATCTCTCCGAGAATTCTTTGGTCTCGTTGGTTATCAGGATGACAGGGAGATCTGAAAATAAATCGGAAAGAATTATGGAAACCTGGAATATTGTAGGGTTTCTTTTTTAAATGAATTTGGTGGAGGAAATCCTTGTTCTCAAAAGCCATGATAAATTTGTAGAAAAGTTACAAGTAACGAACGTATTCCCTTCCTTCAATGAATAAGGAAGGGGAGGTCATAAAGTTTGGTTTTGACGATACAGTAATGAATCTGATTAAATGAAAAGGCATTTCCTTAGCTACTCTAAATAATTAAGGCGGCAATACTGCGATAATCCCCTGCTTCAGGAAAAGCCAAAGAGAAATGGGAAGGCCAATCATTTTCAGCGCCAAAGGGGCGTGATATTTACAATAACTTTATATTTCGTTAGGAAAACAGGCGTCCCCTTTTTGTTTGACTTTTCCTCCAATAACGACAATCTTATGAGTAAAATTAATATACAACTGAATCATCCTTGATTACTGGTTTACCTTCCCATCTGTTGTCGAGTAAAGCGTCTCTGGTCCTGGAAGAATTCGCGTCGACTTTCCAGTCCTTCAGGAACCATCTCGCGGCGCATAAGCTGTTCTTTGAGAATTTGCAGTTGTAGGGACTCTCGGTAGCCGGGATAAATTTATTAGCTACAGATAACAAGGTATAAATAACTTTGGTATTAAACGGGCGAGTTACTGTTAGAAGGTTGATGAATGAGAAAATACTTTAAAATTATTTTATTTGAATAATTTAAGACTTGTGGGTTTACTTCTGCAGTAATTTTTTATCTCAGGACATGGAGTTCATCGACAGTTTATCACCTTTTCGCACGCGCAAACAACAACAAAACAAAGTGTTTGCCAATTATCGAGAGTGTAATAATCAAGGAATCTTTCCCCGGTAATTCACCATCATTTAGTTATTAGAGCAATCAAACACAAAATGCTGCTGTTATTTGTAGAACTTTTATTTGCAGTAAAAATTTGAACTTGCCATTAAATGTTGAGATCTTCTAAATTCAGCTTGTATTATTTAAACAAGTTTACTGATTTATTGTATGAATTAATCAATTATCACACATCCTTAATATGGTTTAATGTTTAATTTAGTTATTATCAGTTTAATGGTACTTATGTGTTATTTATAAGGATTGTGAAATCGGGGGAAAGATAATCCAAGGAATATATCACCACCTAGTTGTTTATGATGCAGAGTTATCAAACTATTTGCTCCTACTTACAAGGTAAGATTGCAAGACTTGTTTATGTATGAAAATTGTATATTAAGATTATTACATAAAAGATAAATCATTGGAGTTGTGAATGTTTGCAGTGGAGACAGATAGAAACGTTTAGAAGTGACGAAATGAAACGGAAAACGGCGGAAAAAAGGTTTTTTTTTATTATTTCCGAGCGTTTTTCTTTGAAAATTTGCCATATACAAGAAAGTTTCCATGTTTCCAAAACACGGTTATATGCAGAAGATTTGGTAGTTTAGTAGTGACGTAACAAGAGAATTCTCAGCCTTGTGATAATCTGTGTGTGTTTGGTAGACACAATTGTATTTCGCCCTTGACTGAACAAAATTCTGCCACTTCCATGCCATACACGTACACGTCTCCATGTAACAGCTTCTAATTACCTTCTTTCGTCCTTCGAATTTCTTACTTTTGTCATTTAAATGAACGTTTATCGTTTGTCGTTTTCCAATTTTCTATATGAATATTTATAGGTATTCCTTGGTAATTGACAGTACCACGCATGTGTGTACGTATACATGTAATCAGAGCTCCAATGTCTGTATTTGCTCGACTGTTCAATCGAACTAATTCGAAGCTCATCGACCCGAATTACCCCGTTAATAAACCAATTTAAAGTCAATCGATGTTAATATTTTTAACTGAAGTCGTGCCAGCATCGAATTACCTATTAGAGTTTGTTTGGGAGAAAACAGACGCGTCTCCCTCGAGTCGCGCATGATTGAAATAAATATTTGAGTCGCGATAAGGCCCGTAATAAATAAAATCGCAACAAGTAAATACTGTCTCAACCTACTTTCGGAGGTTATTTTTATTTGAGCCACTCGTATGTCTGGGCTAGATTTTTGTTAACGCTGATCCGGGAAGAAAGTCTCGTTGTTTGATTTAAAAAATTTTTTAAAGCGATAGGTGTAAAGCAGAGCGCTTAAGTTAGAGGTATAAAAGAAAGTAAATTTCATTACGATAATAACAAAAAGCCGTATGTACTTGCATAAATTTAAAATGTAACCAAGGAAAGTGTGTTACGAATGTTGAAGTTTTCAAGATTTGCTCGAGGTTAAGTGTATTTTACGGCCAAAGAATCGATAAGCAGTTCGGTTTTACGTTGTGTAAATAGCAAATAGTAAAATAGCGACGTCGGTTAAGTCGTAACCTGTGGTTAAATTTAGAAGAATACAGATTTAGGTACGATAGTACAAAAGTATTGTAAGTTTTATGCCACAAAGTTTGAAAAGCTCGAAATTTTTATTAAATTTTATTAGTGTTGTAGTGTCGTTATGTATGTTAATTTTAACGGTCCTTGAGTGGATTTTTATTAGTGTTCTTACGTAATTTCTAATTGTGGGTCAACACATTCCATAAATTGATCAGAGTTGTAGTAATGGAAATGAGGAAACGGTCCCATAGCGGTTTAATTCAAATCTACTGTTTAAGCCAGAAATTTGGAACCCTCATGAAAGTGATCAACGAAAAGATTGTCTTCATAGGAACCTCAACGTATTTTCAGGCGTCTTTTTCGAAGAGCCATCGAAACTAGTGGGACTTCATTTATTTTATTTACAAAAGCGCCTTGATCCTAATAACAAATCACTACTGAATCAAAATCTTCTGTATAAACCGCAAATCTATATTAAGAAGTGTTGCAATCACATAGCGTTCCCATAATAATGAAATCAATGTGTCATCGCTTCGCGCACCTACATATCAATACCGCCCACGCATTCCATCATGAAACGAGAGGAAAAATCAAATTTTAACTCACTAATATTGGGCAATCCCTGCGCAGACCTCGGGATCGGGTATACCCATCCTACCGCCGTGTACCTTTCCATCTCTTCCGCGATGCAACTGGGATGCAGGGCGTCATTGTCCTTTTTCACTATATAAGTCAGATTTATGCAATGGACGTCGAAGAACGGTAATAAGAACAACAGCAAGACCAAAGACAGCATCTTCTTTCTTCTGGAAGAGAGAAGAACGGCCCGTGTGAGATTCACGCTTCAGATTAAATCTGTAATAACCTTTAGTAATAATAATAACCTAGTGGTTTATCTTAAGTAAACTCAAAAGCTCAGTGGCGTATGGCGCGATAAAAATGCGGCTTAATGCAGGGATCTTTATTGCTGTGTATGTTGAAGTGACGTTCTAATTGATATTAATAGAAGGAATGTTTGTTTAAATGAACGTGTGTCAAATGAAAGATTAATTGATGGTTGCAAAGGATCTGAAATTGAAAACGACTTGAAACATTCGTTCTCATCGGTGCCAATAAAAGGTATAGAAAAATTGAACTTAACAAGTTCATGAGAAACATTGCCATAAGTCTAATGGAAATTAGCGCCCGGAAAAGCTGATGAGAGTTTTCCGCTTCGGTCCGTATGGTCTTCTCGTGACTAAACTGAAGACTGCTGTAGGAAAAATGCAAATATTGCTTATCCTAAAGGGCACACGTCCACGATGAGGGAAAAGCTTATGCCATTTCGCATGCAAATAGAAAATTTACTTATATAATTTACTTGATAATAGTACTTGATCTTCTAATTACATTAATGGAGTACACTCCAATGGAGTGAATGGTACTTAAATGGAGTATACTCCAGTTGGAATGTTTTTGATATGAAATTATCTAGATAAAAGTGTTTTACAACACGTGTATATTCATCTACATAATTAACGAATTCTCCATGTTAGCATAATTATTTTATTTTTTTATTTCAGGACCCGTACCCGTACTGCCTTATTTTCGGTAAGTCTCTTCCACTAGTTTATACTAACTCCGTATGTGTTAGAAAAGTGATTGAACTCTCGTGCAATGACATTTTCTATCTGACGGTTTTACAAAAGAATCGAAATAGCAAGTTGTCAAAACGGACAAAAAATGTTGAAATATTGTTCGATGAAAGCGGTGAACAAAGTTTCAAATGAAAACTGAGTGAAAAATAATTTTAGTTGTAATTAACATATTAAAGATGTTGGGCACTTAATGAAGACCTATAGGCCGAAACGTGATAGTAGATACATTGGAATTCATCCCGTTAAAAATTGTAAGAAAGTGCTAATAAGAAGCAATAATTAAGAAACAGTTTTGATTGAAATGAGCAGTGTTTTCTCAATTTTTATTGAAAAGTAGCCATGACTCGCTGCGGCTTCGCTCGCTCGCTTATTAGAATGCCTATAGGCTTTTCGTGCGTTTAATAGTCCGTTTCGCCTTTGATCATACGCTCCCCTTTTTTTGAGATATGATAAATGAAGAATAACTCAAAGGTAGATAGTCTAGATAAAGGCGGTAAGAACTTAGCACTTGAAGCCTCCAAAAGAATGAATCTAGAGTTTTGACTGTAGTGACGAATATTTAGCGTCTCGCCCTTTCGCCATTTAGGCAAATAATCGGCACAAGCCCATAAATAAACCATTTGAAACAAAAAGTAATATGTCGAAATATGTACAAGTTGAACTTTTTGAAAGTGTTTTTGAAAGACAATTGGGGCGTCTTGAAATGTAAGAACACAAGCAAAATCCTAATCAAAGTTATGAAGATTTCCACTGTTTTATCAATAAGTATCATTTTGAGACTTTATTGTGAAAAATTCTAGAGGAAATTTGAGGTAATGGTCATAAAGAAAGTACTGAACAATCTACTGCTAAAGAAAGTAAATCACCGGTCAAAATAAGTGTTCCAAAATGCCCCATTTTGACATGCCAAATTATCAACATTAGGTTTACATTGTAATGAACCTTTGAAATGGCGCGGCGCTTTTCCTGTCATCAGCTACGCCATTGGCTACTGGGGCTCCTCTTATCAGCACTTTTGACACCACATACAAGCACGTACACGCATAACAAATAATAAAAGTATACACAGCAACCCGTCCGAGAGTGAGACTTACTTGTCCCGCACTAAATCATCATAATTCATTTTGTTCAGAACGCGTATAAATAGCACGTACGGTCCTTGGTAATTGGAACTCATCGGATCGTGGAGAGAGTCCCCCTCCGCCCAATTGTCCCAATTATTCCATTCCCTCCTCTCTCGTGTATTATTGTACGGCCTCGCCTTAGACAACACTCATTGTGTGCCAGGCCAGGAATTCAACAGGTGTCGAATGGGGAGCTCTCGCTGGCTCCTTTTCGTTTCTTTTCGGTTTTACACCTCTCTCGCGACCTGTTGCTTCGCCGGCGACCGGTTCGTTTATTTACACGGACAAAGTTTAGTAAACTCTCACCTGAACCGTGCACGCCTCATTCGTGCATTCGGGAAATGTTTTGGTAATCGGGCACGAGTATTCGGCGTTAATTGATCGTTAAAGCGGAATTCTCTACGTTTAAAGGCTTGAAAGCGGCACCGAAATAGAAGGCGCCTCATGGAAAATTTAACGGTCTTAACGGTGAAAATGGTAAATTTAGAATGTTTGCCGGATAGTTTGTTTTCGGTCGAGCGCGAGCTGTTAAATGCGCTAATGAGAGGTGGTCGCTGACATTACAATTACAATCAATCGAAACTTTGTTGGTTGTTGTAACGATGGAAAAGTTGAAAAGTTTCTATTGGAAATCACTTCAATTTTCTTTTTTCCACCTTTTTGTGCCAAAATGTTAGCGTTAAGGTGAATTAGGGTAAGCAGTAGAACAATCACTTTTGTAGTATCAATCTAAATAATTTAGAGTTAACAGATTGGCCCCCAGTAGAAGTGGAACCAACATGAGCCCGGCAATCCAAGGTGTTTACCTTCCGTGTTTTCGGCCCAAAAACGTGAACTACATGAAATTCACAGGGTAGGTGAAACAGAAGTTCCCAAACCGTATGGCGTTAATTTCAAGTCGATAGGCCCAACCGTTTTGGAAATATCGCGATTTTTTCGAAAAAGAAAATCCCCCCCATTCTACCGTCGATATCTCTGCAAGTAAAGGTGGTAGGAAAGAAATTCCTTCTCTCCTGGCATCAGGGGAGTGTCCCCTTTCGATTAACACCCCAATTTTGAAAATCGAATTTTCAGCTTTTTCGGAGAAAATTGCAAGGGAACTTCCGTTTTTTCGGCCCAAAAACGTGAACTTTGGAATTTCCACATGAAATTCATAGGGTAGGTGAAACAGAAGTTTCTAAGCCCTATGATGTTAATTTCAATGATCCGTTTTGGAAATATCGCGATTTTCCCGAAAAAGAAAATCCCCGTACGTTAAACGTGAAAGGCAATAATACTAGCGCCGTAACCATTACGTTTACCAAAATTTAATTATATCAAACTCAAGAAATACATGCTATTAGTAATGTTATGAATACAAATTGGATGAGTAACATCTCACCCGTGAGGTGAATGTAAGCTTGTGAACTGTAAATAAGTAAGAAAAACAATATTCTAATTCAATCAGCGGCGCCCTGCGTCTCCTCCCTCTGCATCTGACTAGGGGTCGGCACCTCTTTGTCGCCCTTCTTCTTCGATCCGGACACAATGTCGTCTATACGGAGAAGGAGGATCGCGGTCTCGACTGCCGTTTTGTAAGTCTGAAGCTTG
Organism: Cryptocephalus primarius; assembly: GCA_963576515.1. Lineage (NCBI taxonomy): Eukaryota > Metazoa > Arthropoda > Insecta > Coleoptera > Chrysomelidae > Cryptocephalus > Cryptocephalus primarius. The sequence continues at coordinate 1,271,766 of OY754945.1, read as the reverse complement.
ACCTGAAACACCAAAAGTAAATCAGATATTCAGCTTTGAATAAAAAGATGCTGGCGATATAGAGGAACCCGAAACAAATTACTTCTGATACATAATTGAACTACATGCTATGAATGAATATTCATTGTGGGACTTGCACATCAGCATTGTCCTCTTAAGTCTGTAATGCATTAACCAAATAGCAGTACACTTGGTCAATTCCTCATCACCTAAGGATATTCTACTATTTATATTTGTGACTTCAATATCATTAGTTTCCTTCTGCACTATTACGCCATACATTTCCTCTTGCCCACGTTAACTTACGGCCAGCGGTTCCCACAAGCCCTTCTTGTCCATCTCGGCGAGCTCTCCGGTCTCGCCATCGATGCCCCAAGTGCAAGGCTTGTTCGGATCGGTGTGGTTGGCGTGCTTGGCCCGCAGCGCCGTCAAGGTCTTGATGGTGTTCGCTCCGCAGTTTTGCGCCAGAGTGCGAGGAATAATCTCTGGAAGAGAGCACATAAAGTAGGATTTTTAGCAAATCAAAATAGCATTGCATGCAGAAACACTATTGTGGAACTGTAGAGATTCAAAGATGCATCTGCAGGTCCATGATTGATATGAAATGAAAACAATCATGTGTTATTACTTAACACTTGTAATTGGCTTTAATGCTTCATGGTTTCCTCGAAATGTGTCAGTTTCGGTTCAGGGATCCTTACCCAATGCATGTGCTAGAGCCCTGTAAGGGCCGTGGCTGGTGACTTTCTGTAACAATCGTTGAGCAACGGCCATTTCGATCGCACCGCCTCCAGGGACGAGCCTTGGGGACAAGAGAATATTCCTGGCGACCTGCAAGGCATCCTGCAAGTTCCTCTCTGTCTCCATCAGGATGTCCTTGCTAGCGCCACGTAGTATGATCGTACAGGCCTACAACAGAAGATATTTGAAAATTGTTTTGAAAGGGGAAGCATTTCTGTGGTATCCACATTGTGCAACCCTTCTCACTATTTAAACATCTTCCCACAAATTCTTCTCATTTACCTTGGGATTCTTGCACTTGTCAACAAAACAGAAATACTCATCGCCGATTTTCTTGATCTCAAAAAGACCGGCCCCGGTCCCAATGTCAGATTCTTGCAGCTCCTCCGTCCTGTTGACGATAGTGGCGCCGCACGCCCTGGCGATCCTATTGTTGTCTGACTTCCTGACCCGTCTCACAGCAGTGATCCCGGCGGTCATGAGGAAGTGCTGGGCGAGATCAGAAACGCCCTTCTCGGTGAACACGACATCGGGTTTCATAGCGATGATGTCCTCGCAGAGACGCTTGACGTGCTCTTCTTCCAGTTCGAGAAGTCTCGTGAAGTCCTACGGGAATAAAACGAGCAGTTAGGTTAGTAAGGTGTGTGGTACGATGGACTTACTGCATCCCCGGTTATCTCGACGTCGGTCTTGGATTCGCCCTTCTTGTATTCCAATGAACAGTCTAATAGAATTATCCTCGGGTTCTGGAACGATGAGAGGATGGTTAGAGTTGAAATTGATCATTTAGATTGTTATTAAAGTTATTGAGGTATAGGTTTCAAGCAGTTTTGTATATACCATTTGTATAAATTGTGATCGTCGTTTTGAACTGTGATAACCTGTAAATCCATCCCAAAACATTAGCCTACTACCAAACTGATTGAAACTGTAATCTTCAAAACATCAGGTTTTTCCTCTTTACCTCGATATATCTCCTCATTTTTGGGTGAGTCACGTCCTTATTGATCATCACGCCTTTTAATATCTGAGATTCCTCCATCGAGCCACCAGGGATTTTCTCCACTTTGGCGTATCTCTTGATGTCCACTTCAGTCCTTCCATTCTCTTCGAGTAGGACTGTATGAACAGCTTCCAAGGCGATGTTGACGGCCAAGTCCGACCACTTGCTCAGAAACTTCGTTCCTATACAGGCTTTCACCTGAACAAATCAAATCAGGTCGTCAATGCAATGTTGAGTATACCTTTTGTGGTGAAAAATGAAATGAGTTCTCAGATGGAAAAAGATCAGTGCTTAACAGGCAACAGTTATTCTATTTGTCATCGGATAAGATATGAAATGATTGATCGTCATACAAATTTCCATTGTACTTGCAATGTTGTTTATGTCTACTGCTTACCACTTGACCCAAAGCCGCTTTGTCGTTTTTATCAATGGGCACGCTCAGGGGTCCCTCTAAAACCTGCACCATGTCTTCGAGAGCTTGCCTGTATTGGCGGATGATAACGGTAGGATGCACTTGTTGTTCGAGGAATTGCTCAGAAGAGGTTAGGATCTCTCCCGCGAAAACAATCACTGAAGTAGTCCCATCTCCGACCTAGAAAATCAAAATGTTGTATACTCAATTGTTTATCCTCCAAACATATAAGGTTGTATCCCAGTAGTTATTTCATATGATAATAGTAACTCCCAAAAAGGGATCCCAAAAAGAAAAGGTTTTCAGTCAAATCTACACAATAAAATATATAAGAACTCTGTTACATTTAAAGTCATACAACTTTGATCCCAAAGCTTACTTCTTCATCTTGAGTTCTTGCGATTTCGATCATACTCTTAGCAGCCGGATGTTGAACGGTGATCTCACGAAGGATCGCATTACCGTCGTTGGTCATGACGATACCGCCCATTGGGTCCATCAGCATTTTCAGCATGGCCTTCGGACCCAGGCATGTTCTTATAACGTCTGCGACTTGCTAAAAATGAAAAGTTTAATGAAAACAAAGTGGATTCGTAAATGAGAAAACACCTCGGACACCAATTGCTACGCAAACAGTATCAAAAGTAGATTTTCACATTTACGAAACATAATAGGTTTAGAAATGGTAATGAAGTTAGCGGAAAAGAAAGAAAATGGAAGAGGAGCCACCATGTGGTTCCGAAGTGTCAGTCTTAAAGTAATAGATGAGTAATTACTGAATTGCAATTGTATTGTAGCTTGATTTGATAACGACAGGAATCATTTAGAATCCCATGCAGCTGCCTGAATGGAGGGCGGGATCTGATTGAAGAACCGCTCCCAACATAACCTCAAAACATTCCAAAGGAATCAATTGAACTCGTTTCTTTTTTTAAAATTCGACCAGAACCCAACACACTCAGTATCTAGTACGAAGTAAAGCTTGAAGCATAACATAAACGAAATTTGTGTGTTTTAGTAAACGTGCGTTCTCACCTTTCCGGCATTGATGTTTTCCAACTGCACTTTGCGGCCCGATTCTCTCTTTGTATTTTGGCCTGTAATGAAAAGGGGTTTCATAAAATCATTTAATGAGACGTAAATGTTATGTATTTACTTAGAACCAAGATGGGGGCGCGTCCTCCACCGAACATTTTTGAAAGATTTTAATGCGGAAACTTGCGTTTAATCAGGAACCACACTGCACGAGACCTGCTGTCAAAATTCTAACCTCGAAAAGAAACACGAGACAGAACACCGAATTCGTAACAAGGAAATAGGCGAGTTCGATTGAATTACATTGCTTGCATGTGTTCTGTGGTGATTGTGTTGTTCCAAGTCGTACGTCATTTGTGGTTGTTACTGGTACATTTCCGTTCCGAACGCGATTGGAATGACACGTATTTTAACAAATTATTAGTAATTTGTTAATAACCAAGTTGTTCAGAACTAGATTGCAATAACGCTGCGCCAGTAGTGCAGTGGTAAGCAAGTGCTGTGTAAGTGAAATAGGTATGGTGGACTCCTTGAGTAGCTAGCGACGCAAAGAAGAGGCCCCGGAATGACCAGCGCCGAGTCCAAGATCGGTAAATTGGAAGACGAAGCCCTAAGGCGCAAGGAGAAACTGAAGAACCTTAAACGAAAACGTGAAAAAGGTAACACCGATAACAATGAATCGAAGGAGCCGAAGCAGTCCGAGGCATTGCCGGAACCAAAATTTAGAAGTTACAAGCCTGCCAATAAGGAACTGGAGGGCTTCGTCACTGAGCCAGTGACCCCCGGAGACGTTGGTGCAGAGGTTAGAAGGATAATTAGATTGTAGATAAGTAACTGTAGATTGACCAGCGTTGATGAAATCAACCGAAACGGCTTATTGTCCAGCTTCCTCCTTTAATATATGTTTTCAGTATTATATGTACTTTAATTAAGTGTGCAACAATAGTAATTTGAAAGTTAGTTATGTCATAATCTTGCGACCGAGGGTACAATCACGAAAGTAACTGTCTGCGCTTGAAGTCCATAAGTGATAATAATGATAATCTCTTTTGTTTCAGATCAAGGAACAGCTGGAGTCGGCGAAATCCGAAATAGTGATCGATCAGCTCGACGTTACCTCCTTGGCGCCAAGAAAGCCGGATTGGGACTTAAAACGGGACGTCGCGAAGAAAATGGAGAAGCTGGAACGGCAGACACAGAAGGCGATCGCCGAACTGATCCGGGAGAGGCTGAAAGAGAGGAAGAAGAACGAGGACTTGGCCGCGATCGTGAACGTCGGAGCGGCTGAATCGTAATAATAGGAATGTAAGTTTTTAAACAATTTATTTAGAGTAAAACATTTAAAAAACATTCTGGCAATTTTATCTTACAAATTCATTATTGGTATCAGCAATTTGTTATGGATTATCTAAATATAAAGTCGTTAATGGAACGAAACGAAACAGGATTACAATGAAATGTTTACATCATTCTGGTTGTGGTTATTTGAATCACATTTAATTATGAAAGAAAGGTTAAAAGGGCTAATTGGACTAATTAGTTACGAAATAAGAGGTTTTATAGAATTATATATATATACTTTGAGATTCATATGGAATACTTTTATGATAATCATACTTACCAGTTATTGGTATCTCAGAGGAATGATAGTATCGAGTCAATAACATGATTTGCTCATATAACAGGGAATAATAGTGTCATAATTAAAATGTTGATGTGCTAAGTAAAGTTTACTTATTCTATTAATTATTGATTGACTAGAGATATTCTAGAACAATTGTTAACATGTTGAATGGTTTCATCAGCATCAGCTAGGTTTTCTCAGAAATTTCATTATGGCATCTCCATGATTAGTAGTTTTTTGGTTAATCAACTGTATTATCACCTGATTTTGTAGACTTGTAGATTTTTATTGTATAGTACATTGAGGGATATATGTTGATTAAGTAAGTACAAGTTTTAAACAAACTAGATACAATATTAATAGGTAAGATTACAGTTTTCTTATATAAGTGAAGTATTTGTGAAGGTTAGGAAAAGTATTCCATATGATGTGAATCTGATGGAACACTATCATATAATAAAAACAAAATTGTCATGTTTTATACATTGTTTTAATTAGTTCAATTACCACATAATACAGACATGAAGAAGTCCATTGTTTTCGTAATATTACTATATACAAGTGTATTACACTCATCACATTCTTTGAGATCACATCTATTGCAAGTGAAGCACATATATTCCATTAGTCAGTACTCATGTTGATAGTAAAAGTCAATCATATAATAGCAATATTGACTGAATTCACATAAATAATGTCACATAATGTGGATAAGTCACTAACTGTATTAAACCGTAGTATGTCTTTAAATACAGATATCATTGTTAACATAAATGTTATATAAAGAGATGATCGTCGAGACATATTGAGCAACAATTCACTTGTCGTCTAAGTGTTCTGGAAGAATCTGAGAGAGAGTCACAATTAGATCTATTAGGTTGGAGTAGGTTGTCATAAGGGCACAATCATATCAATCATTAATTTTGTCACATCATTGGTTATTATAGGTAATACATTAATATTGAAGTAAATAATAGTTATGAAATTTCATAATAATTGCATTAAACAATATTGAGAATAGGAAGTTTGTAGGAAAATTAAAAGGGAATTGTTTAAGAATCTTCTTAATATATCTT